>VDFB02110031.1:0-26470 GCA_007258455.2 Sequoia sempervirens
TTTTTCTATATGATAGAAACATAAAAGGATGAGACTGTGGTATTATAGTTAATGTGCTCATAGGCACATATGAAAAATATGGAAGCATATACAAGGGAAGCGAATTGTTCAAAAAAACTCCTCAAAGAAATGTGGTTCCATGGAATGCAATATGTGTTCACAATGGACACTTTGGTTTTCGCATGTTAACTTTGTCAGATAATGCAATTTAACATGAACAATGTTGAAGCCATGACATGAACAATAGAACTATTCAACACTGAACTCTATGCTTGTAATAATTATTGCAAAATTTGTAAATGCCATAGATGTAATAATATGAATAAAATTTTGGTTTGCTTTCTTGAGTCTGATAAGATGTTAAAGGCACTTACAAGGTTGGTGTAACATATTTGCCACTCATGTTTCTAATTTCTCACGGACATGAATGCTTTACACATTTGATTGCAATAGTAACATGTCTACGAAAATGGAACAATAGAGATCATAAATCAGTAGTTTTAAGTCTGAGTATATATGTATCTTGATACATATAAGCTCGATTTGGCATTTACAAAAACAACTATTATCTACAGTGAAAGAGCTAATTAGTGTTCCTATATGTGATATCCATAGAACAAAATAAATTGCTACAAGGCTAGAGTGGCACATCCATAAATGCATGGACGCATGTATATGCAATTGCATACAGGGATACGTAGAAGCTTAGATGAATACATGCATACATGAATATGTGCATATGTGCATATGGACATAGAGGCATATATACATGTAAATATGTATATATGCAGTGAAAGCAATAAATGGATTTCTCTATACAGGAATGTACTTTATACATTAGAATGCGTGATGGAAGAGTGACTATAAATTACAATGCATAAAAGAAGTGTTGAGACTTGGTTGCATTAACAGCATAAAATGAAAAAAGTCAGAGGAAAATAACTATTTATTGCCTCAAGTAATTTGTTTATGGGTCTGGAGTGTGCAACCATAACAACTTCTACTCAGTCACCATAAACTCTCGAAAACATAACAAACAGAGAGCAAATATTGGAAAAGCTAGAAATGACAGAATGCAAAAGGAAACATTTAAACTATATAGTTTGAATGGCATTATGCATAGAGGGGTAATAATTATTGAACATATATATCAGATGTACATAGAGAACCATTGTCTTCGTAGGTGCAAAAACAAAATTAGATTTTCAGATGTCCATATTCGAGAAGACTTTAACATAGTAACCTATAAAAGTGTCTAAATGTATAATAGCAATAGAGTATTTTAAAACCAAAGATGTCTTTAACATGCCAAAACCAGTGAAATGTCTTGGAGCATGGAAAGGCAAAAAAGTTAAAGTCTGAACAATGTAAATATGTACTCCTGTATTCCTAGTTTCCTGTAAAGCCAAGAAAATGCTATGTATTAGAAACATAGTTTGTATGGATGGTGATTTGAGGTGCTGGTTCACAAGAGAAAAAGTTTACATATGAATGACTTTTTTACCTTCTGGTGATGTTTCCTATTTATTTGTCAATGCAAATGGCTTCAACAATGGCATTGTTTTGGTCAAGGCTAAAATGTCCTTTAGCGCTGAAGTCTCGTAGGATGAATATCACTGTTGACTTGTCCTTGCTATAGTCTTCATAGCTGAGGTTTTGCAGTGTGGGAAATAGATGGTGCATGGTAACCTGGTCAATTGAAGACTGAATTGTTTGATTGTCATAAGTTGTAATGATAGTTTTAAGTTGCAAACAGAATGTATAATTGACTTGTTGGTTGCACTGTTTGCAGTGAGTAGTTTTTTCTTGGAGTGTGCCATAGCCAGTGAATTTGCATTTGCATTTTGGACAGCATGCATGAAATGGATTGGAAAATGCATTTGTTGCTTTTAAAGTACCAGAAACCTATAGAATATGGTTCTAAATTGTTAGAGGAAACAAAAAATACAGGTTCAGATGCGATAGTTCAAAAAAAAATGAATGTCATTACCTTAAAAGTTGAGTGTAGCAGGTTGGTGAGTTTTTCCAAGCTTCTTTTGTCATTCAAGTTACAGATAAATGTTGACCGACATGTGTGAAACGTGTTATTTTGATCTATTTTTCTTACAATATTCTTGAAAAGCATTGCAGGTGTTTTATTTGTATGCAACTGGTCTTCGATTGCAAAGTATTGTTGCTCATATGTTGACCGTAATAGCACCTGCGATTCAATGAGAGAATTAGATTTTGTTACGGAAATTGTTATAGAGACCACTATGGAATGAGAAAAGGTTGACACTGAAAGAATAGGGAAAATTTTTGTAGACCAAAATACCTGTGCTCTGTCTATGTCACTGTGGCCATCTTTGATGTCAACTGCAAATTAGGTACCCATTTTCTTGGCACCAACTACTAGCACAACTATTGTGCCAGCTGGGTACTCATTTATAGTTGTTAGCAGTTGGCTGATAGTCGTACTTGGAATGAATTTGTACTCTTGACAGAGGCGTGGGATGTTTTCAGTGGTGCTTATGTTTGTTAAAATCAAAATGCAATCACAGTCACCTCTGTCATAATCTGTCCTAGGTGCAACTTGAAAATCTGAGATTGAGATAGCTGACCCCGGGACTATTTTAGGCTCATGTTTATACACAAGGTTTCCACTAACATTTAACGTGATTGTCATTTATGCTTTGTGATCTGTTAAATCAGCACGCATCATTTCCCGTGTTTTGTTGGCCTTATCCAATGTTGCTTTGTAGACAACAAGCACATCACCTTGGAAGGTGTCTCCAGCTCTTTTTGCATTTAGTTGTTCGATTGAAACAATCTTAGGTTTCTTGACTCTTGTCCTACAAGGAACAAGGATAATGTCAATTGAATGCTAATTTAATATTAGCGAGCTGGGCAAATGGTGGTACAATGAAGAACCAAGCACTTTACCGTTGTGCTGACTCTTCCTGTGCAATTTGCACTTGTTTTTCCTGTCTTTTTGATACATCTTTTGGTGTCCTGCAAAGAATTGGAACAATGTTATTTGAATATTTGTGATTTGGTTGAATGAGTATGAAGGAATAATACTATGAGTGCTTTACCGTTGTGTTGATTCTTCTTGCGTGGTTTGTATTTGCTTTGACTGTCTTTTAGTTTCATCCATAGATCTCCTGCAAATAATGGATATAGCATTGAAAAAGGCATTGCAAAGCATAAAAGTGATATAAGGCTATAAGTTCTATAAAGTTGAATTTGTCTATTGGGCAACATGTAATTTTAGGAAAATTAGATTGTGATTAGTCCAATATGCTTCTAATTTATAGATAGAGCATATATTTGTAGTCGTGTTGGACCAAATGTGGTCAATGACTGACTTGCCCATGTTGTGTTGTTGGTCCAACATAAATTGTATATTGTTCTGCTGCATATAACTATGAAGTATTTTTTTGCTTCTACTTTCAGAAAACATGTTCACATTAAAATCGCCTAAAATGTACAACATGTTTTTTGAATTTGTGGATGCAATAATTATTTGCAAGATTGTGATTACTTCATCTATGGCAGTTGTAGGTCTTGCATAAATATTACAAACATTGAGTTCATTGGTAGATAGCATTACTGTTGATGTGATGGCCTCAATATTTGATGTTTCATGTTGTTTTGATTTTGAAAGGAATAGATGTTTCCTAGTTAAAGTTGCCATGCCATGTATGTTATGCATAGAAAAGCTATCAAAATACTGCAACAAGATATTTAGCTCAAAGGGATGCATATGTGTTTCTTGGAGACACAAGATATCATATTGCATTATGCTATAGTCATTGACAATGTCTTCTGCATGTGCTTTCAAGCTACAAGTGTTCAATGTACATAGGAGCAAATGTGATTTGTTTTCTGAACATGTGCTTTGGTTATCAAATTTCCATTGTGCACATGTCTGGAGACGAGACATTTCTAGTTGTATTTTATTTTAAACTTTAAATTTTTTTGTAGTTAAAGGTTGCAACAAAAATAATGATTCTACTGATTTCGTTCATGATAGAGTTGTATAGGTTAGCCCATGCTGTCTAATGCTTGTGGGATCAAAATCCAGGGCCTCCATTGTTAATCCTTGGGATCGATGTATGGTTCATGCACATGCTACTTGTATTGGGAATTGTTTTCTAATTGTAATTTGCTTGTTTGTTGTTATTTTCTAGATTGGCCTAGCAATGCGTTGTATAGGCACCCAGTCTTTGTCAATGATAGTAGAATAGCATTGTGCTAGTTTTGTGCATTGATAATGTCCGATTGATGGGTCATTAAATTTAATCCAAACAATATCAATATTGTTTTGTGTTGTATATGCTTTAAAAATTCCATCTGAACCATTGACGAGGCCATCTTGCACATTGTAGTTCCCTGCATAGAGTTCAACAAGAATGTTTGGTTTTAAGCATATTTGTGATGGAAGTGTCGTTGTGTGACTGTATACTCGTATTGCATTAAGGTCCTCCTCAATTTCATTTATTGCATCTAGCACTATCATTTGGGTTGGAATGATTGATAGCATTTTGTTGTTATGTGCTTGAACATCAATTCTCCTATAGAAAAGGTGTAGAAGCAATGGATCAAATGGTATAGGACGAAAGAAAATTTTGTTAAGATAGTCTATGTCATGATTTGTCTGCATGCCTACTCGTAGTCTATTAAGGATTGAAATAAATATTTCATCTTTTTGTCTTATGGTAGTCACCAATGAATAGCACTTTATATGGTCTTTCCAAAAACTATAAGGCATTAATTCAATTGGAGTAGGCCTATTTTCAAAAACCACAGAGTCAAGGACAGGTTGTGCCTAGTAAAGGTCACCACAAAATATTGTATCAAGGTTTCCAAAGTATGTTGTAGGCATTTGCATTATGTCTCGTAGTCTTCTATCAATATACCGTAGGAATGTTGAGCCAACTAATGATATCTCATCTATAAGAAGTATGCACAATTGATCATAGTGCTTTGACATAGTGTCAAGCACTTTAGTGTTTAGTGGCAGGAATTCTGATGTGTTAAAAGGTATGTGAAATGCTAAATGTAATGTGAATCCCCCTATGTTATATGCTGCTTCACCTGTATATGTAGTTAATAAGCCCTTAGGTTTGTCTAGATTATTGTCAACAGAATTGCTATACATGCGAATGAGAGCTTGGTAGATGGCCTTTGTTGTAAAATTCTTTCCTGTTCCAGCTCCCCCAGTCAAAAACAAGTGCAATGGCTTTTGTGGATTTTTCATCTTTTTTATGAGAACATCTTTAACAATTGCTTGTTGTTCTTTATTTAGCATTTGTCTTAACTTGTAGTATTCATTGTTATCTATAATTTGTGGGTGCTTTGCAATTTCAAATCCATTGGAATGCATGGTATTTGGGTTAGAACGACCTATGTTTGGAAGGTCTGTTTGTATGTCATATAGTTCTTTCTAGTGAAGCTTTGCTTGCATTGCTAGGTCAATGAGCTTTTCATCTTCAAGAGACTGAAGATCATTTATAGCTTTGTCAATGTCACCCCATGTGGAGTTTGTGTTGTGGATGAACTTTGCACTATTTGTTTGAATGGTTTGTCCATGGTACACTTATGCATGTTCCCAAGAGTCAAATTATTGTTTGAGTGTATGCTCATTAACGGTAAATAGAACATAGAGAACCAATTTCTCTCTACAATGATTCTCTATATCAAAGTGTTTGTTGAAATTGATAAATAGTACCACATTTGGTTTGGCCTTTGGTTCAATTGTAGCATCGTATTTGTTGTATCTGGAAACAAATTTTGCAAGACATATGTCCACCATTATTTCAGGACGTTTCAAATAGTAGTCTATAATAGATTTCGCAAGAACGTTTTCTGATTCGTCTAGCTGATTGCTCAATTGTTTAACAGATTTTAGTATAAATGTGTGATCATTGTCAAATCATGTATCAATGAATATACATTTTCTCAAACTGTAGTTTAATGGCAATGACAAAACAATATGTGCAGCTTGTTGTGATGACATTTGTTGCAAGTTAAGCATGGCATTTCCAAGTTTACTCACCATTCGTATTGCAACAATATTGTCTTACTTGTGGTCTGTACGTATTCTTTTGAATGCATATGTCATTGACTTGTCTACTTTTGCAATATATGAGCTACAATACATTGTAGCAGCATATGCATTGAGGACAAACCGTGCATCTGTATTAGCCTTCCACAGATCTGGAATTTTCCTTGAAAAACTATTGTTCCATATTTGTGATGGTTTTCTTTGTAAAAAAAGCATGGGCCTGTTTAATGTTGAGCTCAAAGCTTCAATGTATTCATTGTCAGTTAAGTTTATTTCTTTCAAGAACATTTGAAAAGTGAATGTTTTGTCATAGTTTGCTTTTTGGAGTTTTGCAAAGATTTCAGTGGCATTTGCAGTTATCGCTTTAGTCTTTTGGAGTATTGGTAAAAGTATAGTTGAATTTTGCATTGGTGGAAAAGGAAAATTGTATCTACAAAGTCGTTTTCTTGATCTCTTGCGTTTCTTTGTATGATGATGTTTGTGTAGCATTGCTAAAGAAGGTTCCAAATTTTCGGTGTCGCAAGTAATATACTTATCAACAAAAGCTATGATGTCTGCATTGTTATCTTCTGTGTAGATTGGTGCATTTTTAACCCATATGAAGAAATGATCATGTTCATTTCCTCGATTTTGGAACTCAGTGACTGAGAAGTAATCAATGAAATTTCCAAAGAAAGAGTCATCTGTAAGTATCAATTTTTTTATTGCATTTATTCTATGTTTATAGTAACGTGCACAAGTGATAGGGTCTTTCTTGATTAGTTCAAATTTGTCAATGTGTGTTGGGCCATTAGATTCTTGACACTTTTGTGCTGATTAGTGTAGATTGTGTAGCTCTTGTAATGTTTGAATTAGTGGATCCCAATTTTGCTCAGCACTAGTGAAAGTGATGAAAAATGTCGGTGGTCCTAGTTGTTGAATCATAGAAAATACATTTTTCTTAAGTTGTTGTGAATAGTCTGGAGAGAATCTTATTCTTTTGAAATCAACATATCCAATATCTGATTTAAGAATTTTTTCTAGATTTGGTTTGTGTTTAACATCTTTTGCAAATAACTTTTGTCCTTTTAACTGGCCTTTTCGGATTCTTATTGTCATTGTAGACAGTACTTGTTGTATTAGTACCTTGATAGCTTTGAAAAAAGGTTTGTTGTATGATATGCAAATTGTCTTTGTGACTATAAGAGCTCCCAGCATATTATTTTCTGATATGTAAAGATTTTTATGATGTCATTGTCACGTGGTTTGCCAAAGAATAAAGTTGGGAAATTCATTTCTTCAGCATGCATGTCCTTAAATATTCCAATTGGATACTTGTCCTCTGCAAGTACAATTTCAATAATCTTTTCTTCCATGTTATGGATACTTCTAGACTCAGTAAATCCATGTATCAGTGTTTCTGATGGGTTTTCATTTTCCATTTCACTATCTGATTCTGTTTCACTTGTATTTTGTGCACTATTGTCTTTGTTTTCTTGAGTGCATTAGAGAACTTCTTGCCAATCTTGGTTTATGTGGACTTTGTGCATTTTGTATAATGGTGTCCTTGTTAATTGAGTCAAATCTTGCATAATGACATTTGGGCGCACCATGCCTTTTTGAAATGCATTTTTGTATTGTAAGCACCTTTTCAATGAAACAACAATTGTTTGTGTGTTGTTAATTGATTATGGTAATGCTCTTTGTACAATGTTCATGTCAACAGGAACATTTATAATAGAACCTATTAGGCCTATTTGAGACCTTTTGAACCCTAGTTCCCAAATTTGTGCAAATGCAATTCTAAGTGAGACAAGTCGTTCTTCTAGCTGAGTTAAATTTCGCACATAGCACAATGGTCTATTAGTTCTTATTTTCTGTGGGGTAGCATACTTTGGAATAGTGGACTATTTTAATGCAAAGTAGCATACATGGCATATGAAATCTGTGAATGGTAAGGAATCTGATTGTAGTAGCTTACAGTATAGTTCTTTGTGTTTTTCTTTGAATTTCCTAATGTCCTTGTGGAAACAGAGCATTTGGAAAATTGCACATGGGTATTTTGGTGTATCTTGTATTGTTGTTTTATAAATTTCTATTGGTGACAATGTTTTTTGTTTTCTTTGGACTGGTAGGTATACTTCCTTTTTGTTTTTGTTTTCTAATCAAGTTCTTTAGGTGATTAAGTCTTATTGTTGATTTATGTTTAAAATTCTTTGCTGTGACAAATGGTATCAAATTCTTCTTGTTTTTGGCAAAGCATGTTTCTTGTTCAAGTAAGTAATTTTGTATTGTGGATGACTTCTAATCAACTCTTTAAGTTGGAGTAAGCTTCTTAAGCATTGGTGAGTTAGATTTTGGGATTTGATTCTTATAAGTGGCTCAAAATGTCTAGCCAAAGGGTTTGTATCATGGAACAGTATAGAGACTGGTTCTGTATATCCAGAATCATTGAAATCTAAGTACTTTCTTGATGTTGTCAATGACCAGAGGCTTATTTGTATTTTCAACCATTTGGATATCTAGTGAATGCAGAACAAGTCACCCCACAATCCACATTCACTATGGTTTGTGCATGGTCTTGTAGATAATCACATTTTGTGGAAGTATGTTTCTTGGTCATGTACTTTGTGCAATGTATATAAAGTATTAGGATTTAGTTCAGTGTTATATGATTTAATTGCTTCTTTGTCCTTATTTTGAAGACAAGTTAGGAAATGATCTATAGCTCCATTTTGTAATTGAGTTGAGGTGTACTGATTGTTTAGTAGTACTTGAAGTAAGTCAAACAAACAATTGCTAGCATTGTATGCAAATGTGCTTAATCTACAAAGGCCTTCAGCCCTAAGGGCATTGTCAATGTTTGATATCCGAGGGTACTTTGTGCACATTTTTTTAATTTCATGAGAACCTATGGTCTGTTTTGAAATTAAGTTTTGTGTTTCAATGTTTAACAATGGTTCAAAGTGTCCACTTAAAGAATTCATGTCATGAAATAGTATAGAGACTGATTCAGTGTAGTCATAAGTATTGAACTGTACGTACCTTCTTGCTGTTGTTCTTGACCAAAGGCATATTTATATATTCAACCATTTGGATATCCAGTGAATGCAGAATAAGTCACCCCACAATCCACTTTCAGTGCAATCTGCCTGTGGCTTTGCAGATAATCACATTCTACAGAAATATGTTTGTGGATCATGTACTTTGTGCAATGTATACAGAGTATCAGGATCTAGTTCATAGTTGTATAATTTTATTGCTTCTTTGTCCTTGTTTTGAAAGCAACTCAAGAAGTAATCTATAGCTCTGTTTCGTAGTTGAATTGATGTGTAGCGATTGTTAAGCAGTAGTTGTAATGAGTCAAACAAACAATCACCAACATTGTATGCAAAAGTACTTAATCTGCAAAGCCCCTCGCTCTTAAGCATGTAGTCAATGTTTGATATTTGGGGGCGCTTTGTTAATTCATAGGTGTCAACGTCTATCATTTTCTTTGTTTATTTCGTATCCTAATGTGTTTGAGAATAGCAGATGTTATGTATGAATAGTATCAAACGCTATCATCTAGATTACAAAATCTATAGTTTTATCCTATGTTGCCTATGTGCTTTTACTCAATAGCATTCTATAGTATTAATCATGTTCTTGAGCATCTTGGAAGATAATAATCTCTATATATGTTGGAAAATGGATCTTGAGTAGTAGCAGAAGCCTACATGACATATTATACAACAAACAATTTTTTAGAAGCACAAGGGGAAAATAGTATTAATTCTTCAACCTGACCTTGTCATCCATTGTCCCCCACTAGGATTGTATGTACTTATTCCTATTACATTGAAAAATTGGATAAATGAGTACAATGCATGATGTATACTCTCAATGCCACAAACACAAAACAATATTTTCAGGTAGCTTTGTTTACATGCAAGAAATGGTGGATAAGATTTTTTTTTGCTCACATTGTCAATCTAAGGCTATGGTCTTCAAATGTTTTGTGTAATTGGATTCCTTTGTTTCTATGTACTTCTAAGTGACTGATTTTCTCAAAGAGCAAATGATTTTAAAAGCTATTCACATAAACATGAATTAAGTGGCATGTACAAAATAGTTTCATAAATCATTTTTGTTTTTAAAAAATAAGGGAAATGCAAAGGCATTGATTGATCAAAGAAGATCTATGGCTTTTCTTATTTGTGGCAATAGCTTTTCAAATCATTTGAGTTTTAAAAATTTGAGGAAAATGCAAAGGCATAGATCCATTGAGCAAAAGCGAAGGCATAGATCGATTAAATAATAAAAAAAGAGATTAAAACTCACAGGTGTAGGCACACAGTGCATAAATGCAAAGTAAATGTATTAAATTGCATGTGGCTAGATGAGAAACTGCTGGAATGGCTTGGTGGACATGTATAGCCAGGCTTCTTTGTTCATTTGTTATAGGCTTAAGTAACTTGTTAAGCATGACTATTACTTTGCGGAAATTGTTTTTCTATTCTACAAGTCTTTGTTCTAAAGGAGTTTACAGTGATTGAGCAGACTTTGTTATAGTTACAGTGTCTAGAACCAGAAACGAGTTACTTGAGGCAATAAATAGTTTCTTTTGTCAAATTTCTCTTACTGTGGAGGTTTATAGCACACAATGAAATTGGCAATGTGAGCAAAAAAAAATTGTGGTTAATGTCATTTTGCATGTAAACAAGACCATGGAAAAATATTGCGTCATGTCTATGAGTAACATAGTACATCATTCATTGTACTCATGTGCCATGTCAGCTTTTGAAATTAACTTTGTGGTCTTTTTTTGCAATACAGGAAGATTAAACACATGTTCACTTGCACAGTACATAGCAACTTGCCACAAATATAAGTAGTCTTATGAACAAAATTGCCTTAAATGCATATAGGTAAAAGCTAGTTGACATAAAACAAAGACTTATGACTTTATAGGCTATTTGAAACTATAAAAAGGATTTAAAAATTGCATTCTAGTAGTTAATTCTATTCTATGGATATTGTATAGAGGAAGTATAACTAGTTAACACATAAGAAAAACTTGTTCTTTTTTCTGAAGATAAATTACTATTGCAATTGTGGAAAATGCATTTTCCTGTTCCTATATGTGCAAGTAGCCTTTTAAATCATTTGTGTTCAAAGAAATAAGGAATACAAGATGACAAAATGAAATCATGAAAAAGAACTTTATGGAGTCATTATATTGAAGAATTTCAATTGCATTTCAAGAAAAGTAGAAAGACAATTTAGAGAGTTGACCTTGCAGTCTACTATTGAATGATCAAGTATACTTGTAGCAATGTACAAATTCTGGCTATTATTATAGGCACAAGTAATTTTTCCTAGTACAATGACAAAATTGAGAAGTGAGCAAACTATAAAAACATATACTATTTCATCTACAACCATGGGAAATCTTCCTAGAAGCACATATTTGGAAAACTCTGCATTATTTTTTTCAAAAAAAAAGGAGAAGGTTAATATGCTAACCTCACGTTGCAGTTTGTGCGTGATTTTTTAAATACAGTTGAAAGCACCGATCCCTATCACAAGGACAATTTAGACAAATGAGTACAGTGAGTGACATATACTATGTTATTCATAAAAACAAAACAAAATTCTCATGTAGATTCATTTCGACGAGAAAGAACCTAAGTAAGAACTTTTGTTTCTTATAATGCAAATTGCATTTTATAATTTTAAAATACTTATTGTTATTTGTGTACCCTATAATATAGAATTTTTTTTGCATTTGCATGCATTAGTGTAATTTTGTTATTGCAATGGTGGCATAAGCTCTTTAAGAGCAATCAATGGAATAGATGCCATATTTGCTTAAGCATCTGAAGAAGTGTAAATAGGCCATGGCAACCTGTCAATACTAAGCCAAAAAACAACACAAACTTATGCTACCACTGTTAAGTTCTGATAAAAAACAATTTCTAGCTACTGTTTAATGCTAGACCAGCTATCACTTAATAGTGAAAGCCAGATAAATATTGATTTTCTAACTAAATGGGGTCATTTCATTTCCATTTTCATAAGTTTATTTTGTACCATTATGTAGCACTTATTATTACTTGTGCAATGTGTAGACACCTAAAAATGACCTAGGCCTGCAAGCTTCATTTTTACCACTTTCGTCCTAGCATAATTATGACATTTAATTATGACCTTGGTCCACATTCGACTATTGATTAAATAATTCATAATTATTTAATTAATTCATGTCTTTTTATTTTTCATGATTATTAAATAAATAAATTTTATTTATTTATTAAATACGTCATTAATTGTCTAAGTCTTCCCTTAATTAAATAAATTTCTTAATTTATTTAATTCCCCTTCCTCATATATTTCTTCCTGATTATTAAATAAATAAGTTTTTATTTATTTATTTAATATCACTAATTGTCTTAATTAAATGAATTGATTAATTTATTTAATTAATTAATCTTATCTTCTAAGTTAAATAATCAAATTTAATTATTTAATTGTCAATTTAATATTCCTCTCAGTTTAAATAAATCAATTATTTTAAATGTCATCTCAATCTTAACTGTCAGTCCATTTTGATAAATAATCTAAAAAAGATTATTTATTATCTCACAAAATCATTATTTTGAATTAATTTAATTCAAAATAGTAATTAATCTTCTAAAAATCAAGTAATCAAGCAGGTTCTTGATTTTCCAAATCGAATCTTCAGTCCACATCTTATTTCTTGATTTTTTGAATCTCATGAATCAGGCAATCTTATCTTCTTGATTTTTCAAAAATATTTATTTCTTTAATTAATTTCCTCATTTATTCTCCACCGTCGATCCGATTATCTGAGATATTATTCTGACCGTTCGATTAAGGATTTTTCCCTAACTCTGATTAGGGATTCTCAAGTTTAATCTGGACCTCTCATTCTAGGTCTTTCTTAGAATTCAATCTCATCCATCCACTCAAAATTGTGTTTTCTATAAAAGACAATTTTTCTCATAATTTTGGGATCTGACAACTTCATTTTTTAATTTAATAGTCATTATAGTCTTTTGGTCAAATCTTGGAATTTGTTTAGGCATAGGCATTGTCAATCATAGATTTTTAGACAGGCATTTAGACATAGCATAAATCCTTCCAAGCTTGGTGTAGGACTTAGGCATTTGCAGATTTGCTTGCATGACGAATCTGAGGGCAACATTATCCAGCAAGCAAGAAGGTATTACGAAAGGGAATCATGGAAGTCTCGGTGATCAGGTATAATCGTTTGGTATTTTACTTCCTTTGTGTTTCTAAGATCTTTGGGTTTCATTGTCTTTATTGTTTGTTGCTAAGACTCCTAATCATACCTAAAAAGAAATCCCTTGATTACATTGGTGAACCCGACTCCGTTTTTCTAGTTTTCCATACATTTTTTTTGTGTTTTCTACTATTTTGCAGGTACAAGTACGGATCGACACAACCATTTTTTTAAAAACATCGTGATGCATTTGATGCATCACGACGCATTTGCTGACAGAAGAGCCGCAATCACCCTGATAAGCCGCAACTGACATCTGGAATGATGCATCTGATCAGTAGTGCTGCAATTGAAGTCCAGAACGATGCATTTGCTCTGTCACGCCGCATCTGACTGGTAAATTTTTTTCTTTTATTTTTGTCATTTGGATTTTTGGATTTAAGGGTTTACTGGTTGCTGGTTTCTTTCTGGTTTTTCTGGTCCTCTAATTTACTAGTTTTTCACTCCTGCATGTTAGCTAGATTATATTTTTGTGTTACTAATCTTCATTTGTAGCATGTGGAAATCACTATTTAGGTGTTGAAGATCATTGCATTAAGAGACTACTAATCTTTTGTTTGCAGATTCGAATGTCGAAGACAAGATAAACAAACATTGTGCTTGTTTTTCATAGATTAGCAAACATTTGATTTTGGTGCATATAAAAAAAGAACACTCATATCTTCTTTGATTGATTGTGTTTGCGGAATGGTAGGTGAGTATGCTCTCACTTGGTGAAAACCTAGTGATCAGAAAACCAGATCCATTTTTATTTGTTATTACCCTGACTTGGTATATCGGAGTATCCTCTCCCCTCGCACTTTCGGGCGATCTTGGGTGTAAGAGAAACAGTTACCAACTCTAGAAATTGGGCCTGCCTGGGGATTTCATCACCCCAACGCGACTCAAACTGACAATGGAGCTAAAGCCAAGCTACCCCTGACCGGTATATAAATGTAAACCTTAAGGGAAAACCTAAGGTTGCTTGTGTGGATGTGTCATACATACGGAGTTGTACTCCCTTAAACCCTGTTGAGCTTAACCTCTTCAGGCTGGAGTGCCACCTTAATGGTGATTAATCTCTTGCCCCATGTATGGCCACTCGAACGGGGGTCCCTAACTAAAATTTTTTGTGTAGTAAGCCAAAATCCTTCTATTTGCTAGCGCAACATCGGTCGGTGTGAAGGCATCCACACTTTCACAGTTTGTAGTAGATGTGATCAACTCGCCATGGGAGTTTCATGGGGATTGGAAGCTTGGTTGGCCTAAGAAGAGAGTGCACTGTAAGGGGAAGCCCGTGCAACCAAGCTTCTAAATTCACACGCTACATATATGCGGTTGGGGAAACCCGCGTGGAATCTAGTGAATATTGTCATGGCCTAACCTAGGATTGTACTTATCTGATGTGCGATTGGTTACATTCAAAACATTGTGCTTGTCAAGTGCTTGTTGGATTACTCAAACATTATACACAACATTCACAAATCTGGACACAAACAATCGACCTTAGACAACTCAGACTTTTCAACAAAACATCAAAAACAATCTCAGTCCTCATTTTGAACTTAGACTTTGCATTGTTCATCTTAGTCATCATTTTAAACCTAGACTTTGCATTTATAACATCAAGTCCTTAGTCAAACATCATCATCTTAGTCCTCATATTGGCTTTCACAACCTCATCATCAATCATTTCCTTAGGAAAATGTCATCATCATCTTGCATTGTCATCCTTTATTCCAAAAATACAAAAAATTAGTGACATAACTTGTCATCTTAGTCTTCATTGTCCTTTGGAATTAGTCATTTTCTTTAGACAACATTGTCATATTGCATCCCTTATTGTCAAAAATCCAAAAAACATAGTCTTGCATTGTCATCCTTTATTCCAAAAATACAAAAAAATTAGTGACATAACTTGTCATCTTAGTCTTCATTGTCCTTTGGCATTAGTCATTTTCTTTAGACAACATTGTCATATTGCATCCCTTATTGTCAAAAATCCAAAAACATAGTCTTGTATTGTCATCCTTAATCCAAAAAATCAAAAAACATAGGCTAGTGTCATCCTTGCATTTACTTGTCATTCTCATCATCCTCATTTGAGAAAATCTCTTTTACAGTTGAGACTAGGCTTCAAAGACAACAACGAAAAATGGAAAACTTTGGACAAGATTCCAATCCCAATATCGACAATAACACTTATGACAAGAAAAACATTGGGTTTCTGACCCATTTCACAACATGAACATGCAATCTTCCATGAACATGCCATCTTCATCACAAAACATTTTTGAGCGATTCATACAAAGAGACCAAAATGGACGAGTATAAAAGACATAGAAGCTGTAACGCAAAATCCTGATATATTCTCCTTTGTAAAAAAAATTAGTCTTACGTGACCCTCAAAGGTATCTAGCCATGCTTTTGGACGAAGGGGCTAAGTTACCACAAGGCTTTGACATAAATACTTTGCCACCTCCATTAGTCTACCCTCACCATCAACAGTCACTTGACATAAATCCTACCAGTAATTCACAACAACCGTCCACTTATCACCCTTATCCTAACCTTGACAAGGGAAGCCAACTATCAACTAGTCCATTCCAAAACTCCATGTCATATTCTGACCCTTCACCTATCAATCCTGTCAACGTCTACATGCCCTATCAACCATCTATGAATGCATGTCAAGTCCTCACATCATACCATATCGATCCCGTCCAAGTCTCCACGTCCCATTTTAGTCAACCTTACACTAATCTAGCCCAAGACTCCATGGCATATTTGGTCGAAGTCCCCATGTCACATCCTCTGTCGTCACATCCTAATCTAATCCAAGACTCCATGACATATTCAATCCAAGATTCCACGTCATACCCTAGTCCTTCACATACTAGTCCAGTCTAAGTCCCCATGTCATATCCTAGTCCTTCATATACTAGTCTAGTCCAAGTTCCCACGTCCTATCCTAGTCCTTTGGTCATTAATCATTTTCAAGTCACCCCCTCACAAGCCACATCTAGTTATGAAAATTCTATCATAGTCCAAAGTCAAATCCCATTTAATAAACTTGAGGATACATGTCAAAATGAAATCCCAAAGCATGACATTATAACGTCACCCTCATGTCAAGAACAAGGTAGTCCATCCCATGGCCCTATTTTTGACAACCCCATCTTTGACCAAGACCCTACCATTGACCAAGAAATCCAAATCCATGACAACCCCATCTTGGACCAAGACCCTACCATGGACAAAGAAATCCAAAATGATCCACTCCTTGACCTTTATGCCATTCATGATCAAACACTTGCTGACCCTATAAAGGCCTCGACTATTGAAACTTCCCAAGATGAGACACTCTCCTCCATGGGACACATAGACGATATTCCTCCAAAACAAGAATCTTCCACTAGGAACATGCTTGCATATGATCAAGTTATAGCTAAAACCATTGGGCTCTATGACACTAAAAATAATGATGGCTTCGACATTACCTTGGAAGCACCAACAAAATTATTTGAACCTGACATGTCACATGATCAAACCAAAGATATCAGTCAAGAATATGTCCAACATGACAATGAAGCTAAGAAACGTTATCAACTAGGGTCATCTATCTTTGTCAGAGCAGGCTTTCTTGCAGACAAAAAATATTACAAGTGATAGTATCCACATACCTAATGATGGGTTAGCATCTTGCTTTCAAAACAACAAATACCTCATCGCAAATAGAATTTGTCAAAGCATGCAATATCAAGGCAAAGGACTAGGCATACACGATCAAGGCATTCAAGAACTAATACAACTTTAGGAAAATTACAGACATCAAGGTCTTGGCTATTCCTCAGACAGCAAATCAAACGATGTTAGTGGTACCTCCTCGATACTGGGGGAAACTTTGTCAGATACAAACGTCAAAATGGAGTCCATGAGAAATCCTTGTCATAAGATTACTGCCATCACCCCCTCCACCCACACCATAAACCATCATTCCATCATAAATAAGCCTTCCCTTTGGGACCAACAAAAACAAAAGTCTTACAAGTCAAAAGATCAAAATCAAATGTCAAAGGCTATTGAATCAAACAAAAGGACAAGTGGATAAATGAAATTAAAATGGATCCCAAAGAAAGATGTATCAAACAAAGACACCAAGTCAAATAAAAAAGTCAATCACAATGTGGAGCCACAAGACAAGAGGACTCCCACATATAAAAAATTTCCACCTCCTTCAAAATGGTCATCAATCAAGGCATATAAAAGTGTTGGTCCCAAACACCATCCCTCCAAAATCCATCATCCACCATCCCAAGTTTGGAAAATAAAAAGTGATTCATCCAAACATCCAAAAAATCTTTCCACATCTACCATCATTTGTCATAACCCTACACCTCATCTAAAGTCCAAAAATCTCACATCACAAATCCGTCACATCGTGGCAGCAACTCTTTACCATAAGGACTCTCATGGTACTCTATCGTGATGTGCGTATTTTGATAAGGCCAACTCTAGTATTAGAAAGGACCACAATGACATCGATTAGTTGTATACAAGTGCTACGATCCTGACAAGACAACTCCTTCAGCAAGGTCATTATTGGCATATCATGGCACCAGTCTCTACATTGGCACCATTAGTGGATTCAGAACAGTCAGTGGTCATCTAAAGCATCTAGGTTATCTGCAAGTATCAAAAATACAAAAATAAAATAAAATTGAAAAATGTAAAAAAATCATCATCCTGATGAAAACCTGGCAAACAGGCATCTTGGTGACACCAAAAAAATCAAAAAGTCAAGAAAATAGTAAAGAGAAAAATTTCATCCAACAGTGAAAACTTGGCAAACAGGCGCCTTGGATAAGTACCATGACGAAAACCTGGCAAACAAGCATCATGTGTAAAATAAATCATCTATGTGGACTCTTACACTTGGGGGAAAGTCATCTCATGTCATATGCCTTCCTCTTGACATTGGAATCTGACCATTTAATCCATATCATTCCCACTTACCTCGGTCTTGACATAAAATTAGCACACATAAATCATGCTTTGGGAAAACTCTTGACATGTCTATCCTTCGGTCATACACGATTCACGAAACATCAAGTCATTGACCATCATAGTCTTATTGTCCTTATATGACATAGTCCTTGAAAATCATATCACAATTCCCTTAGTCTCATGTGTCTCATCCTTTACCGAGGCCACCTCTCATCCTTTCATGTCTGTCACCTATCTTGGCTTTCCCTTGTCAAATGGTCTAAGGATAATCATCATCCCATCTAGTCCTAACCAAGTCATTCCAAATGCAACGAGTCTAATTCATACAAGCACATTATCCAAAATTTTACTTGACTTTGTTCCTGGCCTAGCTGTAGACCTCGATACGTTCATCACATTATCATCATCCTCACATTGTTTCAGGATGCGTCCTTCCCACATCAAACAACGTTGTCATCACCTGTCAATTGGTATTCAGCTTGACTAGGGGCACAATCATGTTTGTCCTTGGATTCTCATGTGTAGGCATCAGTCATATGCATTTTTCACGATCCTCTTAAACGTCAAAATCCAAAAAATCATAAAATGACAAAAAGACAAAAATATCATAAAATGTCCTGAGGAAAGACCAAAAACATCGCAAAATGTCCTAAGAAAGACCTAAAAATCATAAAACGTCTTGAAGAAAAACACAAAAACATCCAAATCAATGTCAAAATCCTAAAAATGGAGTCAAATTCATTCATGTCAATCAATCCATGTCATTGTTGAACTACGTTGTCTCTGCGCATTTGCTATGTAGGCAAGGCCATCAGTCGATGAGTCCCCGATACATTAGGTCAGTCCTTTTAGGTTGGTCCAAATAAAATCATGGCATTTGTCACAATCGTCACATCAGTCAAATAATTTAGACATAGTCAAACTCAAACACAAGATAGTCATTCGAAATGCCAACGTCAAAATTGGTCAAAATCAGACAACATAAGCCAATCAATCATACAGTCAACATTAGTCAACTTGCCAAAACATATTAGTCAAAACAGTGTCAACCTCGTCACTCTTTGGTCCTCTTCAAGATGTGTCCTTCTTGGATTTGGACCTCATCAAAATTTTCTTTGCCTTTTTCAGGATGTGTCCTTCCTGACAATAGGCTCTGTCAAACTGTCAACACCATCAAATTGGAAAAACTCTTAAACTGTCAAAACTGTCAAATTGACAAAAAAATCAATCTTTGGCAAACAAACATTGGCAAACAAAATAAAATGGCTGTTAATCTTTTTGGTCTATCTTGTCTTATCTTTTGACTATCTTGGCTATTTTGTCTTATATTTTTTACTGTCTTGTCTTTTGGTCATGTTACTAGCTACCTTGAGGATGTCCCACAAAGGATTTAGAGGTGCGATGACGTCTCCTGGCCTATTTTATTTTCTTTGACTATTGTCTGTGGATTGTCTCGAAAAAAAGACTAGGGCAACTTCGCCCTTAGTATGAGTTAGGACATTCCTTGACTGTGACTGTCTTTTTTTCAAGTGGATGACCTTGCACACCTTGGTCTACGTCATATCATGGTGTTTGTTGTCCATTTGTGTCATTTTTACTGCCCAATGATGATTAAGAGCAATAAATATTAAAAGTCCTATGGCATTGTTTTGAAGGATTTGGTCTAGGAACTAACATGCATATCTTTTTGTCTTGTCATCTTCTCTCTCCCATCTCATATAGGCATTGCATCCATATCATCATCCATATATTTTACACTAACATTTCTTTGTCTCTTCATATTCTAGTCTTCTCATTAATTTCAAGAGCACACCCATGTTCTTGGAACTTGTCTGTCCTCTCGAGGGGGCATACCATAACCCTCCTCATCATTCTTCCTCATCTTATTTTGCATTGGGGCATATTTTTGACTTATTTTCTTTGTCACAATGCGACATGCTACATTATGACAAAGAGGGGAAAAATGTAGACACCTAAAAATGACCTAGGCCTGCAAGCTTCATTTTTACCACTTTCGTCCTAGCATAATTATGACATTTAATTATGTCCTTGGTCCACATTCGACTATTGATTAAATAATTCATAATTATTTAATTAATTCATGTCTTTTTTTTCTTCATGATTATTAAATAAATAAATTTTATTTATTTATTAGATACGTCATTAATTGTCTAAGTCTTCCCTTAATTAAATAAATTTCTTAATTTATTTAATTCCCCTTCCTCATATATTTCTTCCTGATTATTAAATAAATAAGTTTTTATTTATTTATTTATTTAATGTCACTAATTGTCTTAATTAAATGAATTGATTAATTTATTTAATTAATTAATCTTATCTTCTAAGTTAAATAATCAAATTTAATTATTTAATTGTCAATTTAATATTCCTCTCATTTTAAATAAATCAATTATTTAAAATGTCATCTCAATCTTAACTGTCAGTCCATTTTGATAAATAATCTGAAAAAGATTATTTATTATCTCACAAAATCATTATTTTGAATTAATTTAATTCAAAATAGTAATTAATCTTCTAAAAATCAAGTAATCGGGCAGATTCTTGATTTTCCAAATCGAATCTTCAGTCCACATCTTATCTTCTTGATTTTTCAAATCTCATGAATCAGGCAATCTTATCTTCTTGATTTTTTGAAAATCTTTATTTCTTTAATTAATTTCCTCATTTATTCTCCACCGTCGATCCGATTATCTGAGATATTATTCTAACCATTCGATTAAGGATTTTTCCCTAACCCTGATTAGGGATTCTTAGGTTTAATCTGGACCTCTCATTCTAGGTCTTTCTTAGAATTCAATCTCATCCATCCACTCAAAATTGTTTTTCTATAAAAGAAAATTTTTCTCATAGTTTCGGGATCCGACAACTTCATTTTTTAATTTAATAGTCATTATAGTCATTTGGCATTAGAAGTCATTATTTTCATAGACATTGTCATAGTCATAGGCATTTAGACATTGCATAAATCCTTCAAAGCTTGTTGTAGGTCTTAGACATTTGTAGATTGCTCGCACAATGAATCTAAGGGCAACATCATCCAACAAGTAAGAAGGTGCTATGGAGGTAATCATGGAAAATGTGATTTATAGGTATAACCGTTTTATTGCTTAATTTCCTTTGTGCTCTATAGAACTTTGGGTTTATTATCATTTGTGATTTTCATTCATTTGATTGATTAATCTAAATCCTTAGATTTTTATCCTCAGTTACACAATGAAGCCACATGCAAGTACAATTCATAACTCATGGCATTTAGATACACTCAAGGAGAAATACAAACCAAGGTTGTTCGCATCCTGATAAGAAAGATGATGACATACATCCAATTAATGTATGCCATAACATCTTATTCAATGAAGATGATTTGGATAGGGATGTTACAAATGAGAATCCTTATTGGTGTGTGAGTAATCCTCTTTTTCAAGACTTCTCAAGGAAATTGCATGCGAATACTATCAGTGAACAGGTGGAATCAAATTTATTAATTGACTTTCATTGATGGGTCAAATGTGCACAAGAATAGTTATAATTATTTCTTTCTTTTTATTACTATGTATGTAAATACTATTTAGTAGTTACCTAATTAATTAGATATCAAATGATAGAAGGGAAAAGAAGATTAATTAATTAAGATAATTTGATTCATTAATTAATAAGGTGAATTATCATGTAAAAGTACAAAGATTAGAAGTTTGGAAAAAATCATCTTTCCTTTATGCTTTAATGACAACGAGAAAGCTGAAAGCACTTGTGGAGTTTAGGCCTATATCTGTAAATTGCATTTGCCCGATAGCCTGCAAAGCCTTCTCAACACATTGTCCACATATTGTTCAAAAGGTCCCATTATGGCACATGCTAATAGCACAGTGGCTCTAAATTTTGCACTATGGAACAATGATGCAGTAATTGAAGATATGTAATCTTTAGAGGACTCATAAGCACCAAGTTATCGTTAAGCTTCCATATTGTACATTGGAGAAAACACAATTGTTCATCAGAGGAACTAGTCTATGAATATTAGCATAGGCCGAGCACTGTGAAACCCAATCTGCCTATGGAATCTCAAATAAAAGAAAACTGATGAAAATAACTATTTATTGCCTGAAGTAACTTGTCTACAAGTATCCTTTTTGGAACCATGACAGCCTTTGCCCTACCACTGTAAACTCTCTCCTAGAGAAGACATATAGACACACACACACATATATATATACATATGTATATATGTACAGATACATCCATGTAGACACACATAAATGCATGTATAGACATAAACATATATGCATGCATGCATATACACATAGATGCATCTATAGACACATACATATATGCATAAATACACACATGCATGGATATATCCAGAGACATATGCATACATGCATATATGCATCTACAAATGTTTACATAGATATACACATAGATAAATGCATATGTACATAGAGACATGCATACATACATACATGCACCAACACATCAGGCACAAAGTGATAGTGATAGTCCAACTAAAGCACTATGAAACACAACTTCATTATGCACTTAAAATAAGAAACTATGGAAAATAACAAATTATCACCTCAAGTATCTCGTTTCTGGTTCTGGAATCTGCAACTATAACATCTCTTGCTCATTGGCTACAAACTCTTCCTCAGAACATGCGCTTACAGAACACAAAAACAACACACGCAAAGTAATAGAGATGCATACCAAGTGGCTTAACTCTATATTAAATGACCAAAGTACCCTGGCCACGTGTGGCCACCAAGCCATTCCAGTGTATTCACCTTGAGCCAGATGCCATTTAATGAATTTATTTTTGTATTCATGCAGTACATACGTCTACTTGCCAGTTTTATAAACTATGCCTTTGTTTAAATTTATTTAATCAATTTATGCGCTTGCATTTTCCTGATATTTTAATGCATTTAATCTGTATTCATGGATTACATACCTCTACCCACCAGTTTTCAAACTATGTCTTTGCTTAAATTTATTTAATCAATCTATGCATTTGCATTTTCCCAAATTTTCAAAACAAAAATGATTTATAAAGCTACTCAGACAAATAGGGAAATAGATAAATGCTAATTTTCGAATATAAATAATAGCTCTCCAAATTCAAACTATACAAAAAAATGAGTATTATGTTAAATTCCGAAATGTGATTGCCCAATGTTGCCAGTTAAAAGCATTCCAACTGAATGCATGAGTATTACTGCCTTGACACTAGGAACCAATAAAATTCAGACTATACAAAACAATTTATCCAAGTGAGTGCTATTAGGTTTGTTATCTTCAATTTCAAACTCCTTTGACTTTAATGCATTTTCTTTGATGGTAGGATATGGAGATTCTTTTTTATTGAGAGTTTAGAACAATATGACAAATCTTTTTGATATACTGTGTTTAGCACATTGCAACAACAAATAGATACAAAGACTGTGGAAGCCTTCTTTTAGAGTTTGGAGCAGAAGTAAACAACATAGGTATGCTTGAATACTTGTTTGTGTTCTCATTCTACTAGAGCATTGTAGAGTTTTGAATGTTGTTTTTAGTTGCTTGTTATTTAGTATGCTGTAAAAGTGAGCTAAAAAGATTAAAAAATCATAATGAATTAGAAAGCTCAAGAATCCATTGTTTTTTCTATTTTCCAAATTCCTGATTGTTTCATTTAACAAAATAAAGTTAACTAAAATAGATGGAGGAGGAAGTGTGTCTCTGTCAGAAGTAGTTCTTGGGTCATATGAATTGATAGCAAAATTACCAGACACCCTTTTTGCATTATTGTACGTGTATTTTGCAAAAGTAATTTGATAAAAAAACAATGTTCATAAAATATTTTTAACAAATTATTGGAGTTTAAATTGTTACTTGTTTATGCTACATGTCATTGTATTTCATAGCTTATGTTTCCTATGCATTCCTTGTTTCCAATTCCTGGACCTTGTCTATATCTCCACATTGTGTATATATGTCTATGATAGCATTTTCAATTGTTATATCTACCTATAAGCCAATACATAGTTGTTGGGGCTAAATAAGTGTGGGAAATATTATAGAGACAAACTTATTTCAAGTGCCTTAAATTCATTGTCATCTTACAAATTGGTTTGTACTTTTTTGTGATATCTACCAGTAGCAAGGGAGCAATGAAGGACCTAGCTAATGATTGCATCTTATATTTTTATTCCCTCTTGTTTGGACTAAGAATCTCCATTTGTGGTATAATCATATAGTTTGTTTCGCTATAACTTGCAAAACAGGGGCTTGATTGCATTGCACACTTATAAATTCATTTTTAATACATTATGGTTGTACCTGATCTTATTAAGGTGGCAAAACATGATAAGAAATCCAACAAAAGAATGTGTAATTTTAGTCATTTTCCATATGTAGACATGTTTTGATGGTAGAAAGGTAGACAACAATAATATAGTGTGGAGTACAGTGGAGGCTTATGCAAAATTGAAAATAGTGAGCTGTTCCAACAATTTGTCAAGACTCTCTAAGTTAATATAGTTAGTCTAGGAATATGTGGGGTATACATATGATGATTGAAAAGAAGCTCTATCTATAGCAATAGAAGATAGAGCGAAATATTATTTTTTTAATGATTTGTGTTTTTTGATTCAAATTTTTCTAATATATGTGTTATTATCAGTCATGTATTTGAAAACAATGTTACCCCATATACAACTAAATTTAAGCAAAGGCATAGATTTGAGAACTGACAGCTTTTATCAATACAAAGGGGACGTTTACAGTGACAGAGCAAAAGCTCATGTGCTCATTGAATGAACACCAAGGGACGAGTTACTCAAGGTAACAAATTGCTACTTTTATTTATTTTGCTTCATTTTATCCCAGAAACACAAGTTGGGTTTCACAATGCATCAAAACACATTTGTGCAAACAACTCCCAAAATTATAATTGCAATGGATGACAGTGATAGTGTAATGGATACTAATAGTCAAAACATCGAAAAAACCAGCAAGTATTTTTTTAGATTCAATAGAAACAAGTATTAATTGAAAACAGATTAACCTGCGAGACTATTTATCATAGGTCCTTGAATTCCAAATGTACAAGTGTGAGCATGGTTCTCTACAGGATTTTTCTATGCATTTTAACTATATTGTTGTTTTGCATCGAGCCTAAAGAAACATTGTAACTATGGTTTCCAAACAGATTTTAATCAATCAATTTAAATCAAGAAAGGTTTCCAATTACACTTAATACTTGAACCATAAAGCACCATTGCTTCAAGCTATAGCAAAAGTGCAGACAGGCACACAAAACCAAATTCAACTATGACATCATCTAGCAAGGATTTTTTTGCTATTACTATGATTAACTATTGAACTCAATTGGCTCATTAGTCAAACAGCTTGATTGTTCACTGACCTAACTTGTTTGAAAGCTATCTTGTTAAAATGATTAGTTAATTTCATTAATGAGTAAAAGATAGAATTGACTTAATTTGCATGAGTCAAGTGTAATATTGACTTATTTTTTAATTGACTTTGATTAATGTATCAGAGACAGATGAGACAAACTAAATTGTCATGAGTGAAATGTGAGATGGACTTATTAGCTGATACGCCACACATACTATGACATTTGAACTTTTGTCAAATAATAGCAAAAGCAATAGAATAAACATATGGCTTGAACATAGACAAAAGGAATACAATTAATATGGACAGCTATATCTTGTTGAATATTTGTAGCACAAGAAACACAAAGGAAAATGTTGACGAAGGTTTTCCAATTTCGGTTTTCACCTAGCAATTGCATTTTGCTTCCTTGTCTATAAATCCTTTTCAAGAAATTATTTTTTTGCATATGAATGGCCATGATTGGTTTAATTGATTTGGTGAATAAAGATGATTTATAATTAACTATAATTAACTATTCAAGAAAAACTGATCTATCAATGAACTAGTTTCACTGATTGATCAAGTAACTTGATTGACAGTTAACTTGATCAGCTATTTAGTTAATTTTCTTGAAATTTTGCAAAAAGATTTTTCGACAAATAATTCTCTGCATAACTTGCAATCATTACACACCAAGATCCAACATTTCTTTGAGGAATTTTGTCAAACAATTTACATGTTCTTCTTGT
>VDFB02110032.1:0-17907 GCA_007258455.2 Sequoia sempervirens
AAAATTGATTTAAGGGAAAGGTCTCAAGAGTTGTGCAATTTTATTTGTATCAATAGTGTATGATTATTGAGAATTTGTACATATGGATTGAATCAATTATGCAAATTTTGTGGTGGTTAAAGCGAATGGTTATCGAGGCACTAGAGAATATGTATCAGACGTCAACTTCAAATGACCACTTTTTGATCTTTGTGTACATATCGAATCCACCTGTGTTCATTGTAACTACCAAGAAGTTGAAATAATAGCTACAAGCTCTTAAGTTGCATACAAAGAAAGCCAAAAAAAATTGTTGGAATCTTTGGTGTTAGATTAATTTCACCCTTCATTGTATACTAAGTTTCCTTATCTTCTCTATAAAAGGAAATCATTTTTTCATGTAAAGGATTGGATCACAAATTGTTGAACTCAACTATTATGAAATTAGTACAGGCAAAAACATTGTTGATTGGTGCCATCTATTGTTGTTGCAATTAGTTTGCATGATTTATGTTCAATATTAGATAAAGTTTAGCTGTAGTAATGATGGAATTCTTTGGTATTTGATGGATCTCCAATTCATACCATTTGTGATTTGCTAATTATAAGTTACTTTGTATAGTTAGTCTAGAAATATTATGAATTCAATTCGATTGTCAATATTTGATTGAGTTATGCCAAATATGGGTATTTTTGAATTTTCATAGTTCGAAAATTTTTATTCCTTTGAAGATTGCACAATTTTTGTAGCCTTGTGAGTCCCTCTAATTAAGCAGAAATTGGTTATACCTAGGATCTGTCTATTTGAAGTATTAAATTGTCATTGTGATTGTCCATAGGATTTCTAAACCATCCACCTCCCTATCTTTTGACATTTCTTTTATAACATCAAAATGAATTAGAAAAGCATCATTTCATTGGTGAATTAGATGATCTTTTTCAGATATTAGATCTAGAAAGGTGTCTAGGGTTTCCTTATTTTTCATAGAAAATCATATAAAAAACCTCATTAGATTTTTGACTCATAAAGCAAAGGCCCTTGTTAAAACAACAAAATCAATTGAATAATTGTTATCTTGTAAAGTCAAGACCTCTCATGTGAAGCCTTAGGGTAGTCATTTTCTTATTTGTTAGGATTTGATTCCTTTCAAAATAGATAAAATACTCAATATTTTATCTAAGTTGTGTGCAAAAAACACCCCCCAACACCAATATCTAGTTCACATGGTTTCCTTGCATACTTCTAGATACATATACCTTGTCACATTTAAATTTGTTGTTTTCTTCTCCTAAACATCTTGATTTTAGTTTTGGGTCATTTTGATATCATTTACATAGTCTTTTTAAGAGGATCTTGGTTATGAGGATGGTCACACTACTCCATGTTTACATAGCCACATCATAAGCATGCAAGAGGCATGAATGTTATTTTTGATATTAATATGATCATATTCTTAGTTGGATCAACTTTGAATGGTTATCTTTGCCTAATTTGACCATATTACTATAACATTTGATTGTCTTAAAACTAATATTTAGAGAGACTAGATTTCATTTCATACTCTCATTTTATAGTGAGAAATCTCTTTGAAACAAGATTATTGTTACTTAATAAGCTAAATGAAGGTTATTTGAGGCTTGATGCTGGGTTAAAAGCTTTCATTAGACTTGAACAACCTCCTAAACCATCTAAAAGTGCTTAAAATCTGTTAAAAACCCTTTAAGAAACTTCAAAAGAGCTAAGCGCCAATATTTTTGAATTAAATATGGAGGGAAGGGGGTTTGAATAGCTTGAATTTGAATTATAACCATTCAATCTTCATCTCCAAATCAGGATCGTTGAATGTGCATTTAGTAATGCACTTTTTATCTAATAATCTATCATTCTATTTGTCCTTAAATTTGACGTCCCTATTTTCTTCGTATGTGACGGTCTAGTTGCTGTCCGAAGCTCATGTAAGGCATTTTTTGCACGTTACAAGCATATAATAATTGTTATAAAGGGTTTTTGGACAGCAAAGAACGAATCACCTGGTCCCACACGTGTGGCATTGGTTTTATGCCTTCTACTATATATAAAAACACTTGTAACTTTATTTTTATCTTTTCTGTACGCCGTATTATATGGAATTTTTTTTTTGGGTCCAAACACCTGGACTAAGATTTATTGTAGATTTGAATAAAGGATTGAAGAGGTAAAGTATGAATAGTTCATCGTGATAAAGAAATACTCCTTCCTTGATTTCTGATTTAGGGTCAAGTGCAGATTGCATTATTGTATTTCAAGGTTTTCTGATTCTTCTATTATGGGAAAGCATTTGGTACTTTTGTATTATGATTGCAAGGATCTATGGCATTGGAGGCATGTTTTCTGTCATTCTTGTGAGGTCATAAAAGCTTGTTGGAGGTTCTTGTGGCTAGAAAGACATGAGATGCTGATTTGGTATGACTACCCCCTCCTGTTGCAGCACAAGCTCCTTCATTTTTGATTGAATGCTTAACCTAAAGTTGATGATTCAACATGCAGAGACTATGAAGAAGTTTACCAACACGGTGTTTCTACAAAGAACCTTGACAAGCCATTACGTGGACTTATCCCATGATGGAGGAAATGGAAACTTCTGTCATGTTGGATCACCATCATAAGGGGATATATCAACAATGTTTTTGCATACACAGTTTTGAGCCTTCACTTGTTTTATATATGTACTGGTTGGATATTGTAAATGACTTATGGAAACCTATACCTTCATATCTGGAAGACCCTAAAGCTTATTTGCTCTCGTGTTGGCATTATCAGTTATTATGGCTTTAAGATCTATTAGATTTCAGATTTGGTTACCATTATTGCAACTAATCAAATCTTGATGAGATAGACAGTTATGCAGCTTACTCACAAACCACCATGACTATCATAAAGCTAAATAGGCTATTTTCCAAGAATTAGGGTTGTCTTGGCGAAATGGAAATGTTACAAGGTTGCAAGAACTGCCCTAATAGGGTATAGATAGTCGTACATATCCTTCACAACCCTGGGTCTGCCTCAGCTACCATTAATGTTTTAATACCATAAAAAGATAATCGTTATCACCCCCTAGATGCTATCACATTACCCCAAGTAACAGGAAAGGACACCCTCATGTCAATAGGACTATCACAGCCCAAAGATAATCAAGATAGCGATAAGGACAGTCCAAAACCCTCCTTGACATTGTCATCGCATCATGTAGGTAGTCACTTTTTCATTGTCTTGTTTTACTGTCAAGTTACTAAGATCATTCAACAGTTAATAAGTGGTCATACTATACTATGGACAGTTAGGTAGAACTCATAGCATCTAAGGAAACCGAAGAAGACAGTCCTCATAGGCAACAAGAATAACCCTAGCTAATTTGAGGACAATTACATACCAAGGAGACAAAGGTTGTCATGAAAACTA
The DNA here is from genome assembly GCA_007258455.2 of Sequoia sempervirens. Classification (NCBI taxonomy): domain Eukaryota; kingdom Viridiplantae; phylum Streptophyta; class Pinopsida; order Cupressales; family Cupressaceae; genus Sequoia; species Sequoia sempervirens. The sequence goes on from VDFB02110032.1 coordinate 3,419, forward strand.
TGGACAAGTCATGCATGTTAAAAAGAAGATTTACTAAGGAGGATTATCATATTTATGAAGGACAAACATGCCATACTCTTTTGGATTCAATCTTATTATCCTCCTATGGGTAATTGTTTCACAAATGCAGAACTATGAGTATGCCAAGATAGTCATCGTCAACAATTAGGACAATCATGAACCTGAAAGGGCCAAGACTCGGGAGATAAAAGGTTAGCTAGTGCTTTAGAAGATTATTATGGACCAGGATGACTGCTACCAACTTTGAAGGCCTATCTCCTACTATGCAATAAAAGGTAAGCCTCATAAACACTCGTGAGGATAGAAAAAATTGTTATGGCAATAGTGAGCAGTAGATAGACAGTTGATAATACTGATAGACTGTTGCATACCCTAGTGACACAGTCAAGTCAAGAAGAAGATCACCTCAAAACTAGGTATGCTACCGTTGCCTAGAATGTCATTATAACCCCTTGACTGTCACAGAGACCCTAGACGACAGTTATACCACTAAACACTCCCTTAGGACTGTTATAAACCAAAAGGACATTCATTATACAACTGAATGCTATCAACACTTAAAGGGGCTGTCATAAGACACTCATCGAATTCCCAAGTCAACAACATTGGTAATTCAAGGAAATAAATGGACTGTCAAGTGATGGAGGACAATTACAATGGTGTAAATTACTGTCATTTCCTTAAGTAGTACACTGATCTCAACCTATTATTGAATGTCATAGTCTATAAGGTCTATAATGGAATCAAAACTCATAGTCAATAATGATAAGGGAAACTATCCATAATCAAACCTGGGGTTACCTACAATCCAATAAACTGTTACATAGTATTAAAAAATCATTCAGGGATTGTTGTGGAGGGCAAAAGAGCAGTCATAATGCCTATTTGTTGTCACTGCAGTCATTATGCCATTAGATTTTCATAATCAGTCATTAGGACAGTTCCAAGTGATCCACAGCAGCAAAATCTTTTAGGAAAAAAAATCGGCAAACCAAAAGTATAAGATTTTTTGAAAAAGGGAAAACATCAGATTTAAAAAAATAAAATGTAAAAAATTGTAAAACAAGAGATAAAAACTATTTTTTTGAAATTGAAAAGCATTTCCATAGCATAGAGATATAGAGACAAATAAAATAAAGAGTTTAACCAATGAATTGTAGAAAAATAGATTTTTGTAGTTTATATTCATATCACTCATTACATTGCATTGCACATCTTTCAAACTCAAAGCATTAATTCACATTGCATAACTAACTAGATGCTGATAGATGAAAAAAATTCAATTACAATATAGTTTTACAAATTCAACCTAAGAAATTATGCAATTGCCATTTCCATTCCATAATAACTTGGAGTAGCTACCACCATTGGTATTTTGCTTGTCATGGCATTCCATGAGACTACATTTCTTGAGGCAATTTTCAAACAGTTCACTGCCTTGTCTATGCAACCAAATTTTTCATACATATCTACCAAAGCATTTTATCAACAGTTCACTGCCTTGTCTATGCTATTGCTTACTATTATGCTCTGATAGATTTTTTTCCAAGCATCCACAGCTTGTTCGAAAGCAACTGTTCTCAGCAGATAAATGGTTAGTTAGTGCTTTAGAAGATTATTATGGACCAGGATGATCTACTACCAACTTGAAGGCCTATCTCCTACTATGCAATAAAAGGTAAGCTTTATAAACACTCTCTCGTGAGGATAGAAAAGATTGTTATGACAACAATGAGAAGTAGATAGACAGTTGATAATACTGATAGACTGTTGCATACCTTAGTGACACAATCAAGTCAAGAATAAGAAGATGACCTCAATAATTGTTGAATTTTAAAACAGCAAAAAACAATGGAAGAATTTGCAGCAAAAGGAAATTAAACAAAACACAAAGAAAGACAGATTTTTAACGTGGTTCACCAGAATGGCTACATCCACGTTGTGCAGGGGATTACACTCTTTATTTATCTCTGTGTCAATTACATACAACATTGACAGCTAGTATATAGCATAAAGCTAATTACATCTTCTTCCAGGAAGATTCTCAAAATGTAAGTCATGCATTGACATGCACAAAAGGGGCAGACTACAATATGCCAAACATAGGCAGCAGTTACAAATTCTATATAAGGGACAGACTGTAATTTACAAACATAGGCAACAATTACATATTCATATTCCTGGCAGTCGTTAGGCTTGGCTTCTACACATGGCTAACAATCTCCCACTTGAAGAGAAGTCGTGACAGGAAAACAACAAGAATGCCGAGAGATATCCCCCACAGCAGGCTAAGGTCACTTCTTCCAAAATGCCAAGAGAAGTTCTACAAAATTCGAACTTCCCAAGTTAATGGCAATGAATGAGAATTTAAAGGCTGTTCAGACATAGTAAATGACTGCTTTTGTTATCTATCGGAGGCAGCGCCTCATTTAATAAGAGGCTGCATGTTGTGGCAGGCAGCAACTCAAGAGGGAGGCGGCAGCGATTTAAAATTTAAAATGCTGGTTAAGTAAGTTTGAAGGCTGCGTTCTACCTAAAGGAGGCTGCACAACATCCAATAAAGGCTGCAATGACCAGTTGGAGGTTGCGTGGGCGTTTGGGGAGGCTTTCGCACCAAGAGAGTGGAGGCAGCGTGAGCTACCGCGTTGGGAGTGGCCGCGTAGGATCTCTGCAGAGGCAGCGAAGCGAATTGTGAATGGTGCGCTTTGTCACAGCGTTGACTAAACTTGAGGCTGCGGCTCATATAAACGAAAGGTGTGTGTGGGCGGTTCAACTTGCGTGGGCATTTGACCGACAGTGCATGAAACATTTGGAGGCAGCGTATAGTCTGGTGTGGAGTGGCTGGGCTGAAATTTGCAAAGGCAGCGACTGAACTGGTGAGGAGTGGACACTAGCAGAAACAGGGGCACTATTAGTAGAAGGCAGAGGAATTGTAGTTGAGGACTGGGCAGAAATTATTGAAGGCTGAGAAAATGAAACAGAGGTTTTCCTAGCTGGTTTGTTGTTTTCAAACAAATCAACATCAATAAATTCATGTGGAGAGGAAATTTGTTTTGGAAAACTTGGAAAATTGTGCTCATTAAATACAACATCACGACTGTGAACAATTTTCTTTGCAATAGAATCCCATAGCTGGAAACCAAACTGATCCTCTCCATAGTTGAGAAAAATACACCTCTTTGATTTGAAATCAAGCTTCGTCCTCTATTCCTTTGGAATATGCACGAACGCTTCACAGCCAAACACTCGCAAATGGTGATATGAAATTCTTTTTCCAGTCCACCTCTCCTCTAGAATATCAAAGTCCAATCGAGATGAGGGAGCTCGATTGATCAAATAAACTGCAGTGTTACATGCCTCTACCCAAAACTCTTCTCCTAAACCAGCATTGGAGAGCATGCACCAAGCTCTCTCTAAAATAGTCTGATTCAGTCTTTCGACTGCACCATTCTCCTGAGGTGTGAATGGTACCACTTTGATTCTTCGAATCCCATTGTCTGCACAAAACATATCAAACTTCAAAGAGCATAACTCACCCCCATTGTCAGTTTTGAGACATTTAATTTTAGTTCCAATTTGATTTTCAACAAGAGCTTTGAAAGCTTTAAATTTTGAAAAAACTTCTAATTTTTTATTCAACATATAAATCCAAATTTTGTGTGTGCAGTCATCAAGAAAAATCAAAAAATAATTTGCACCTCCAAATGATGTTACCTCTGTAGGACCAAAGACATCAGAATGCACAAGTTCCAATGGAGTGGTTTTAGTATCATGGCCCATCTTCAAAAAACTGCTGACTCTATTTTCCATAAAGGCAATGTTCACACAAATCCAAATCAATGGATTTCAGTTCGGGAAGCTGCCCTTGTTGCAGCATAACTTCTAATCCTTTCTTGCTCATATGCCCGAGCCTTTTGTGCCAAATTTCAAAACCATTGTCTACAACTGTCAAAGCTGCTCCCACTACATCGTTGCATTCTAAAGCATACAAACTTCCTAATTTCTTTCCCTTAGCAAGAACCAACACACCTTTTGTTACTTTCCAAAAATCCAAGCCGAAATTAACATTGAATCCTTGAGTATACAATTGACCTACAGAAATTAAATTTCTTTGGAGTGTAGGAACATGCCTCACGTCCTTCAATAACCATTTATTACCATTTCTCAAGGACAATAACACATCACCCTTTCCTACAATATCACATTCCTTGTTATCACCCAGAAAACTTTTCCAAACATACCTTCCCGATAATTGATAAAAGCACTCTGACACAGAGTAGCATGAAATGAAGCGCCAGAGTCAAGTACCCACGAAGCTATAGTTGTATCACCTGCTAAGAGAATCAAAACACCATCATCAACAACATTAACTTCACTATGACTCACCTTTTCTTGATCCTTTTTGTAGTTCCAACAATTTTTCTTTGCATGTCCCGGTTTTTCACAGAACCAATAAGCTCCAGGCCATCCTCTAGACTTCGATCGTTTCACTGATTTTGACCTTCTACAATCTCTATTTCTTCCTCGTTCTTGACTTCTCCCTCTATTTTTAGTGTTGACAGTAGTTAAGCCATCACCGAAAGAAGGCTCTTGATGTTTCCTTCTCATGTCTTCGCTGAGAAGAGTTGCTGCAACATCATCAAATTTTAACTTGCTTTTGGCAGCCACTGAAGTGCTCACTGCCATCACTACACCTTCCCAACTATTTGGTAAAGAAAATAATAATAAAATAGCCTTAATCTCATCATCCAAGTTAATACCCACAAAAATTAACTAAGTGACTAATGTATTGAATTCTTTTAAATGATTTGACATAATACCCCCTTCTCACATCTTAAAGTTGTACAATTTCTTCATGATAAATACCTTATTTGAAGCTGATGCAATCTCGTAAAGTGAAGATAATTTGTTCCACAACTCCTTCGTAGTCTTCTCAGCTGAGACATTAAAGAGCACATTGCTAGATAGTGATAAGAAAATAGTTGCACGAGCTTTCTAATCCATCTTCTCCCAATCTTCATCTGACATAGAGCCCTTTCCTTTCATTTTTTTGAGCAAAGCAGGTGCGAGGTCTTGCTTGATCAATAATGACTCCATTTGAACTTTCCATAGTCCAAAATTTTGACTTGCAAATTTCTTTATCTTCCATTTTTCTGATCATCCATGGTTGTAGAAATTCTTACCACTTCCCTAATTAACCAAGTCCGGCAAAGAGCTTCACCAAGCTTTGATACCAATTGTTGAATTTTTAAAATAGCAGAAACAATAGAAGAAATTGCAGCAAAAGGGAATTGAACAAATCACAAAGAAAAATAGATTTTAACGTGGTTCACCAAAATGGCTACTATAATGTCCCCTTCTCATCAGTAATCTGTTCTGACACTCATCAGCCTATTCCGGAAGCCTGTAGGCGTGTGTGAGGTAAAATTAGGGTTTCCTGTTCTGAGGTTCTTTGGCATTTTCTGAGAGTTTACTATTTATAGTAAATTCTATTTTAAGCAGTATGGAGTTTGTCAGCCTTCAGTACTTCATTTCCAGTTGGAGCTTTCATTTGCAGTTCATGTTTGACCTCTTAAGGCATTTTTATGTTGAATAAAGGCATCAAGGTTATATTTTGCAGTTGACCCCTTGGCCTAGCAAGACAACTTAAGTTGTGTTTAAAAGGGGGACTTCGAAGGGGTATGCTCTCATAAAAGTGATTTAATTTTTTAATAAAGACAAAAGCCTTGAGAAATAAAGTGGACGCCTTTTTGAAGGAGTTAATATTTTAAAATAAAGTTTTTTATGTTGCTTTGTAAAGTGGACGCATTTTTGAGAAGCTGAATGGTTCTGTGGAAATTTGAAGAGTCTTTGTGACTGTTGGCGTCTTTTCTTGAGGAGTTGAAGAGTCTTCTACTCTTCTATAAAAATGAAGGCTTTATCTTAGCTTTGGGATCCATTCATGTTATTATACTGTTATGCTGTCGGAATGACAAATGAATTCTTGCTTCGAGGATGCTACCTCCTAGCCAATCATCCAATTTCATGTTTGAAATACAACATCTAGTTGGAATTTGCTGCTTCTCATCCAGACTAGCAGATTGAGCTCAATTGTGATTGAGCTCAATTGTGAAGAAATTTTGAAGATTTATCAATTTTGGTTTTGTTGTTTCATCTACAGCTGAAGGTGATTTTCATGTTATAACTTTATTTCCAGTTTGAAATTGGTTCTGGGCATTTTACCATTCTATTTGCTGTTCAAGGGCGCCCCTTCCTGCCAATTCTTGGATTTTATTATTGAGAACTTGATTTTTAAAGAGAAATCCACCCTTCAAGGAGGACCGTACTTTTCTAGAAGTACATTGGGATTCGTGCAAAATTAACAGGAGTTCTTTGAAGCTGTTTCATCATCTCAGTTTGGTCGCCTACCTTCTAGCAATCAGTTGCACTTGGTCTCATTCGATTCGGAGGTAATTTGACCAAGTTATGAGCATTTTATGATTTTCTCTGTTAGCTGGTTTGAATTTCCAGAATTCTGATTTTTATATCAAATTGTTATAGTTCTCAGTTTTTGGTCTTCTACTTCAGTTTTGGAGTGTTATATGATTGTTAGAATTCATACTTCTCTTCCTAAGCTTCATTCTCTATCATTGTAATTTGTAATCTGCAGAGTTTAATTTGTAAAGGTTGAGATTGAGCATTACTAATCCAACCATTTCCAGTTCTGCAATTACTTTTTATTTTCTCATTAAATTACCCCTGGAAGGTTTACTGCCAGTGTGGATAATCTGATTGTAACACTCTTGTACCCACTTTCATAGTGGTGAATCCCCACAACTCTGTGGATGCCTGCCGTAGCGGATGAATTAGTTTGTAATAGCTCATGGCTAGTTATCCGCCTATCAGTTTCTAGCTTTCAATTCAACACTCCGTCATATGTTAGCACCTCGCCCTCAGTGGGATCTTGAGTGCACATTCTTGACGTCAAGTAGTTTCTTTCAAGTATTTTCATTTAGCTCCTCCGCCATATGACAACACCTATCCCTCATTGGGATTGAGTGTGCATTCTTGGTGTGAGTTCATTTCAAGTTCAGTTTTCTATTTGAAGCTAACGCTAACCAAGTTGGTTAAGTGCTGGTTATGTTGTGTTAATCCATCAAAAAAATTGGTTAGCATATTTCAACTACATCCACTTTGAGTGGTGGGATTTTCTCTCTATATTTCAGCATATTTTTCATACAACATTCTTCACCACTATAGTATAAAGCATCACATCTTCTTTTCGAAGATTATCAAATTAGTCATGCATTGATACATGCACAAAGGGGACAAACATACCTTTCCAAACATAGGCAACAGCTACATATTCATATTCCTGGCGCTATCAGCTTGGCTTCACACACATGGCCAACAAATAGCTAGGTATATTGCCTAGAATGTCATTATAACCCCTTGACTGTCACAGAGACCCTAGACGACAGTTATACCACTAAACACTCCCTTAGGACTGTTATAAACCAAAAGGACATTCATTATACAACTGAATGCTATCAACACTTAAAGGAGCTCTCATAAGACACTCATCGAATTCCCAAGTCAACAACATTGGTAATTCAAGGAAATAAATGGACTGTCAAGTGATGGAGGACAATTACAATGGTGTAAATTACTGTCATTTCCTTAAGTAGTACACTGATCTCAACCTATTATTGAATGTCATAGTCTATAAGGTCTATCATGGAATCAAAACTCATAGTCAATAATGATAAGAAGGGAAACTATCCATAATCAAACCTGGGGTTACCTACAACCCAATAAACTGTTACATAGTATTAAAAAATCATTCAAGGATTGTTGTGGAGGGAAAGAAGAGCAGTCATAATGCCTATTTGTTGTCATTGCAGTCATTATGCCATTAGATTTTCATAATCAGTCATTAGGACAGTTGCAACTATATATTCAGTCAAGTATAATACTAGGACTGTCACCAATCCCAGAGCTATAATGAACACCTAGAGTGCTATCATGGGGCTCTCATAATAAGCAAGAATGGTCATGTTTGGCAACCATGTTGCATACTCATTCAATGTAGTCAGAAGAGGAAAGTCTAGTGATGTTAGGACTCTCATCTCATCATGAGAATTGTAATTGCTTTTCAATATAGGAGGTAGTCATAAAAACACCTAAGGCACCGTTGAAAAGGATGCAAATACTACCATACAACTACCATCAGTGTTATCAATAATTAAAGGAATGTCATTTAAGAAGATTTTATTGGACTTGAATGTGCAGATTTCATAAAGAATTTTGATGTTTCCTTGTTGTAATTACATGGTTTCTATGTAAATGATGAATAAGGCTCATGAAGTGAATTTGTTATTATCATGAGAACACATTGCTGATATGGAATGGAGAATTAACCCTAATTTGTCTCAAGAATTCTTACCTGGTTTTCCAAACACCTTTTTCATGAATATTGATGAATTTGTGATGTGTTTCATATTTAAGATGCCTTGTGTGGTCAACCCGATCACCTACTAATCAGATGTGAGAGCTCTTCTTCAATCTATGTTGAGGATTAGGTGGTTTCTGCAGCAGCTTGCATGGTTTGGTTCCCTTTGAATGTTGCACCTTCTTCGACCTTGGTTGCTGATTTTCAGAACCAAATCAGGAAAGGTTATTTTGCAAATTTGTCTATTCATGAGTGAAGTCTGAAATGAGGAAAGTGGCTTAGATGTTCTTTCTTTATCTCTTCTAAACCCTAACCTTTTGCACTTCGTTTTTAGGTCTGAGTAGGTTAGGATCAGTTTTAGATTGCAAACTTTCAATTTTCTGATATATTATTGTTTTGCAAGTGGATCTATTGATAGTTTATGAGCTAAACAGTAACATTTTATGTAAATAAATGTTAGGGTCAGTTTTACAAGCATTGATAGATCTAAAACTATACTGTTTGTTTATGTGCAATTAACCCTTCAGAGTGTTGGAAAGCTTCTTGAAACATCACAGGCCCCTTGATTGGAATAGAAATACACAAGTCATTAAATTATCACGCGAATGGCAAAGGCTTGGTTACAAAGACCTTGGGGTTGTTGATCTTCTTCCAAGAGATTGATCACCTTTCAGGAGAGGTGGAGTGTACCATACATGTCACGATTCACCTAAGAACAATGTGTCAGAACACCCATGAATATCACCCTAGTAGAAACCACATGATTCTATCCTTATTTATAAGGTAACCACTCGATTGCATAAAATAGGCTAGGCTAGGTCCATAGTAACGGTAAAATCTATTTTTCATTGAGGCTAAGGTTAAATGATAAGAATCAAGAGGAAAAAGCAGCAAAGTGGCTTATGTAGGATATATATGCCCCCTTAAAGTGCCGTTAAAGTGCCGTGATAGTGAATAGAGCTAGATATTTTAAGGACAATGGTTAAGAAGGAAAAGGGGAAAGGAGAGCTACCAATGGTTTAATGAGAGAAAATCTTGTTGCTTTGACAACATGGCTTTTTTTCTTTATAGAATACATAGAAACTATCTTTGATCATCTTGATTCTAATCTTTTATAGATTTTCTTGCTTGCATGATCTTAGTTTTAGGTCTTGGTTGAGGGGGTTACTTGATCTCTTTTGGTGATCGCATTATTTGATGCTTCTAGTTTTGGGGGCTTCTTGGATCTATAGTTTGACCTTTTGATGAGATTTGCATTGGTGATTCTAGGGTGTTCTTGATTGCTTATGGTCATGATTGCACAAGGACCCTCCTACCAATATGTCCTTTTGGGTTTAATCCTAATGTCTTCCATTGACTCTTTACATGATTATTCATAATGTACAACCCTTATTTTAGATTGGATTGAGAGTGTCTATAGTTGAAGTGAACTTAGTTTATAGTCTTGGGGTTAGATTTAAATATTATGTTTTTGCTTGTATTTAGGTTTACTTTGTCTTTGTGAAGTTCATAGTCATGTGATTTAGTATGGTTATGATGCACTACCATTGAGCCTACATCATTTTTAAATAAGGGCCTTTATATTTTCCCTTTGAGTTACATGTCTTGAAAGAGACCCTTAGAGTTACATTTTCCTAAGCACTGCCATAGGGAGATGACTTAACTGTGGACCCTAAATTTGGCCCACCATCGCTTAACGAACATTTTGGGTAGTAGAAAATCATTTCCTAAATGATTTTGGAATAGTGAATTTTTTTAGTCATATGAAAAGTTTGAATTTTCAATCTTGGAAGAAGGCTTGAGGGTACATTAAACCTTGGTATTGGACAAAGTTTAATCCACACCTATTAAGTGAAATTCCTCTAAACACCTTCATATTAAGCATCAAGTGCTTACCAACTAATCCTCCTCCTTTTCATTGCATGTATTTGATGTGTAGTTAATAGAAAGACCTTTATTTAATAATTCATCACTACCTCTTAGCCTAAACTTGATGATCTTGTCTCTTTGTCTAACATATTTGGCTTTTTTTCATGTCCCACTTTTCACTAAATCATCACGTGGGGACTCATAGGCCCATTTGCATGAGTGAAAAGTCAAGCATGCATAAAAATATATTGTATTCATAAAAAACAATGCATACATGAAAAGGTTGCACATGTAAGCATGAAAAGTAATGCATGAATGAATAAAGGCAATACATCCATGAAAACTAATGCACACATGAAGAGGCTATGCATACATACATAAGCTTGTGTGCATGAAGAAAGCATGCAAAAAAGATGCATTTTTATTTTATTATATATGGGGTGTTGGAATCTTGCTTAGATTTGGGTGCCCAAGTTGGCTATAAATTGGATGTTAAGATGCCTATTCTCATTTTATTTTATTTTATCATATTTTCTCTATAGCTTGATAAATTATGTTCTACTACAAGATTTGAGGACTTAAACCCTTGGATTCTCAGAGATTAGAGGAGAAATCCCCTTGATTTCTTGAGGGAAAAGTCATATAGAGATTGTATTTGCACTTTAGAGTTTTTGTGGATTTCCAAATCGTTTTAGTAATTGTATTGCAAGATTTGTGTAGGAAGAAGCTACATCAAGTACATTTCATTTTTCAGATTTCTCCATCATATTGAGTTATTATACATTATGTGTTGTACCAACATTTTTCTTCTTTTTTGATCAATATAAATGAGCTCCAATGTTTTGATTTAGTTATATCGTATGTATACCAAACTTTAAGTATTTCTACAGTTCATAGTTTTACGGAAATTCAGCACTCTATGTTATTTGACATGCAATTCATATGGAGGTTATTTCAATATATTTTATGTTATATTTGCTTAAGATATTTCAGATTTGAGGGTTTTCATATATTTTTAAATTTTTTTTAGTTGAGAATGTTATAGTGGTATCAAAGCTTTGATCATGCTAGCTTGAAGGATAAATTAAATTGTTGATGTGAATCTTGGGAGGATTATTTTTAGATCTCTAATAAAAGGAAGCAATGCAAATCATTTTTAGCTATAATGATGCAAATATAGATCTGGAAGATAAAATTATCAAGTTTGTTACTAATTGCATGCAAAAAATATCAATTAAATGCAAATAAAGATTAAACAGATGAATGAAAAACACATAAATAATAATAGTGAGAGACAATTTTTCCCTTTCGGTTCACCCAAGCCTGGGGCTACATCCACCCACTGGTTAGCAGACTGATTTAGAACCAAACATCCTTGCAACTCAATAATGCACTGCTTGCAAAATGCTACAATACAACATCAGCGGAAACCTAACCCTTTGGCCTTTATCAAAACTTATGTGGGATTTACAAATAGGGTTTTATGTCATCAATAGAAAAAATAACTCCAAATTACCTTTTATAAAATAATAAAAAATGTGTGAGGTTTGAGGGCACTGCCTCGTGTGCTCCCAATATCCGCGACAGGCGGCTACCCTTGGACCCCACAAGGGGAGACGCGCCCCTTGACTCTCACGTCTTGGGGTATTGCCCCAAACCCTCGTTAAATAATTTTGGGGGAAACCACACCGATAAAAGTGGGGAAAATTTAACCTCCAAGTTTGATTAGGCTTCATATAACAACAAAGTTACTAGAACAAAAGTAACTTTAGAGTAGCGTGTAAAATCCAATTTCAACTAGAATATCATAGAATAAAAAGTGTTAGAACCAAAGGTTGCTCCCATATAGTAGATTGATAGAATATTTGAGGGGTATCAAGGTAAATTTCATGCTTTCAAATCTATACCCCCTTTTGTTGATTACTTGGAGATACTCCAAAAGAGATTTTAGAATCGAAGAGGTTGGAATGACAATAGAAGCGAGTTGTAGCAAAAAGAAGGAAAACTAAAACCAAAGTCACAAGGTATTGCAAAATAGATCATTGAGCATGCGAATTGGAGAAAATTATCTTGTAGAAGGAAGAAATAATTGAACCAAACTTATTGTTCTAATCCATCACAACATGCCCCTAAAATTTAAAATTTTGGGGACCTTTATTTTCTATCAAGAAATTTGTATTCTCATAAAGTTAGGAGAATATTGATTCATATTATATTTTATCATAATCTATTTGTATTTTTTAAATTGTTTTTATAAAATTTGTAAGTATTTGAAAGACCTTTGAGATCATTTTATTCAATTTTTTTCAAGTTCATTAAGTTCTATATTGTAAAGTGTAAAAATATCCAATTTTGAAGATGGTTGATGTGCTTTGCTATGGTTTTTTCCTTTGTCTACGCAACTTAGCTTTCCCTTGTGGTTATTTTTGTTGTCATACCACATTTATTGTAGGATATTTAAGACTCTTTGTATGGCCTCAACTAGTTTCAACCCAACAATTCATGTTGGTGTTGATAGTTTGGTGGCTCTGAGTCATGGCTCCTCTAAACAAGCATCTGAGGAAATTTGTACCAAAAGTATTCCATGAGGTATGTCTATTGAAAATATAGTGGGTGTAGTTTTTCCCATCCTTGAATTTGATAGTGCATGCAAATGGTTAGAGAAACATACTCTTATTGATTATTTTGTGGGGGAGAACTCCACCTAAAAGCATGCAATGGGAGTGGGTTGCTAAATCTTGGGACCAGCATGGGTTTTGCTTAGATGTTGTTCAAAACCTCACTAAGGGGGTTTCCCTTTTCCATTTTCTTGAGGTAAATAATGCCCTAGTGTATGTTTGGTCATCTCTATTAGTCTTTCAGCCTTGGATTAAGACTTCTCCGTCTCAGATGACAAAAAAAAATTGTGTGCCTGTTTGGGTTGAATTTCCTAGTCTCCCCTTGCCTTGTTGGATATTTTTGTATCTTGTTACCTCCTCTATAGGGAAGATTGTTTGTGTTTATCTAGACCAATTTTATCAAGCCCACCCTAAAAATAGGTTTGTGTCAAGGTGGATTTGTCTAAAGGCTTGAAGGAGTTGATAGACATCAAAATTGGAAATATTTGTCACTCTTAATGAGTGTTGTATATGAATTTTCCTAAACCTTTTTTTAGATGTTAGTATTCTAAACACAAATTAAGGATTTCCCTTTAGTGACACTTAGGGTTAAGTCTCCACCTTGGGTTTCAATGTCTCCTCATGCTTTTGAGGCTACCACCTCAATTTGAAGATAAATAGACAACAATGGCTTATTGAAAAGGAAATCCACTCCTACTGATAGTTCCCAAAATAAAGGTCAAAATTCTTCAACTACTATTCAAGGGAAACCTACTATTTAAAATCCTTCTCAGAAGGGGGGGAAGTTATGGCCACTTCAATTGAGCCTCCTACTCATCCAAAGTATTCTTGAACACCTCAGCCAACAATGGTGCTCTCGTCACAATCAAAATTGCTAATTCATCCTTTCATGTCGCCAAAGAACTTGTGATGTTCCCACAAACCTCTTAGTGGCTTGGAGAAATACCACAACAATCATTCAATTGGGCTCTATCCTGTTAGATTTTTTTGTAGAATCACTTTTCCTCTTTAGATGAGTTAAATTGTGATGATATGCAAGACTCCCACCCATGAATTTTCTCTTTGAACATTTGAGATTTTATTAACCTCTTTAGGAAGTATTCCATGTAGGATACTCATCAAAAACATTTTGGTTTGGATGTTTTATGCATTCAAGAAGTTAATATTTTAGGTTTCATGCTTTCTGCAACATGTTAGGATATTTGGTCTAATGGGAGCTTGTTCACGACCAATCATGAAGCTAGTTGTGGAGGCATTGTCACCTTTTTGGTGCCACGGTGGCATTCCTATGTGGTGGACCATGGGTTTGATCTAACTCATGTCAACTATTTTGAATACCAATGAATGTTAGCAATAATTCATTTGGCATCATTAATGTTTATGCTCTCAATGATGCTATAAAGAGATCTTTTTGTGGTGGTGGATTGCAGATTCAATGCCTCCTATCACTTGGGTTTTGTGTAGAGATTTCAATATGGCTGAAATGACATACGACAAGGATGAAACTTTAATTTTTTGTTAGATAGTTGATGAAAGAGAGGCATGGTTTT
>VDFB02110033.1:0-22620 GCA_007258455.2 Sequoia sempervirens
TTAATAACTAATCCTTTAGGGTTGTGACTTAGAGATTGAACATCTATACTAAGCAGCTATCTTACTCATCATGAAGGTGCATTTCACTTGTCAACCCAGGGACGTAGACTTGAAATGGGTTAGCACAGTATGTGCACTAGGAATCCATAGTAGCCATATTCATCCTACAGCTAAGAAAGACATAATGTTCAAAGTAAATTTCTTAGAAAGAAGTAACATAAGTACTTAACATCAACCAAAAACTATACTAAGCTGAAGTGCATGACAAAAATGAAAATCTAAGAAAATAGACAGGAAACTACTCTGTCTGCTTTGGCTGTAGGAACAGTCACATAATGGAATTCTAGTGGCTGTAGGAATGGACAGTTGTTGGATTTGTAACTATTTGTTGAACATAAAAGTAATAACTAAGCTAAAGGATGGAATTCTCACCAAGTGGGCCCCCTTGGATGAGTATCTCTTAAGCCAAACTCAAATTCAACGAACTTATAACTTCATTTTATTCATTGAAAAGCATGATTACAATAGAGCAATGTAACTATATTACTGAAAAACTAAGAATGCAAGTACAACATCATATTAATCAACCTTTTGAGAAGGAGCATCTGAGTTTTATTTATAGAAGGAAAAACTACTAACTACCTAGCAAGGTGATCAACTCCAACAAATTAGGAGGATGCCACTTTATGGAAAGCATAGAAAGTGGAAAGGAGGTTATGCATGCGCAAAATCTGGTCAAGCCGGTTTTCCTTAACACAGATCTAGCATAACAATAGCTCCTATATTCACTCAAAAAACTATTATGACTATTTACAAGGCAGTTACAATCTTCCATTTGAACTAGGAATTTCCCTCCATTGAGAGTCTTCCCTCCATTGACCTTTGAATGATCACCTTTTTCACTTTTATGGTGAACGACTAGCTGGCAGAATCTTCCTCAATTTTGTAGGCTCTAATTATATTTGCATGACAATATTAGCACGCACAACAATTGCATGTATATAACTATCTTAAAGTAACATTAATTAATCCACATGTAAAATTAACATAGATAGTTCACATAGCATGTTAGTGTCATTTAAAAGTTACAAAAATAAGCTTATGCCCAATGTCTATGGTTTTGAGGAAATAAAATGAAAATGTCAACATCCAAGTATCAAAGTTTATGACAACAACAACAAATGGATAATAAAATCTATCAAAATTGAGCCATAAATTGGAATCATCTAGATGTTCACTCTATCAAGGAATTTGAAAGGAAGAAAATGCTCCCTTGCGAGGGGAAGGTAAAGGTTTCTCCCACATTGAAGGAAAGTTCTCAAGCTCTTTCTTTGTGAACCCATGATGAAGGAAACATGTTTCGTGAGAGGTCTAGGTTGAGAATGTGATTCTTGAAAAAGTTTGCAAAGATTCTCGAGAAAACATTCATTGGAAACGAATGTATTTTCTAAAAATCATAGCATCATAGAAATGGCGTTGTCACACATGAAAGGGACAACTCACGCAAAGAAGAGAAAAAGAAAGGAAAAGAGAAAAAAATAAAAATGCATAAATAGAGAGCACAGGGGTGGTCTGATATTTTGAGGTCAGAGTTGCTCATAAATAAATAAATATATATATATAAGTATAATAATAGTATATAAATGAATTTTCATCAACCCCCTACTAAATCAGACCATGTGAAGAATGCACGAGAAGACAAAGTGAAAATTAAATATATGGGTCAACATGGAAGGGAAGCCTAAATGCTCCCAACACTTTGCATCATCCCCAATTTTTTGAAAATCAATCACAAATATGGAAGAATGATGATATAGATAAAAGAAGGTTTACAACAAAACAACCACTCCTATATCCAAGCACCAACAAGGGTGACAAGGGTCATCCATGAACACATAGCACAAGTATGAGGGAACACATCACAACACACACACTTCTAAACTAAAGATAAAGAAGAGGTCTCCCCTTAACACTCATCGACCAAGAGGTCATCCACTTCACATTCTAGACCATCATAAGGGGAAGGAGGATGAGCCTATAGTGGTGGAATATTAAGGGGAGGATCTTCTAGCCCTCCTACAACAAGGGCTAAGGAAGAAGGCCATGTAAGGTCTTCTCCACTTGACTCTTGTGGAGCTATGGTCATCGATTTCGTGAAGATCTCTGACAAGGTCGGAACTTCATCTAGAGAGTTAAACATGCACTTCATTGGAGTACCATGTCATACCTTTTTGGGTTTAGGTGCACTTACAACAGAAGCTAGAAGAAATACAGAGCTTAGTTGAATGGAAGTAGAGGGGAGGAGAGAAGAGCACACAATAGGGGCCCCTAAAGTAGGGGTGGTCATCTCCTCTTCCTTCCTCTACAAGACACCCTGCTTGACCACGAGATCCTTTTTTCTGACACTTGCGCTCATGTGCAAGGTGGTTTCTATGACTCTTTGAGCTAGAGGTCAAAGGTTGTAAAGGAGTGGAAGACTCCTTCTCATCCATGGGAGTTTCCACCACAACTATTTCTAGTGGAGGGATAGGCTCCTAAATAGGAGTAGGAGGAGCAAGTTGAGAAACTATGGGGGGAGTCAACTCTAGTGTCCTTGCAGGGGGCCTCTTCCCATTTACTGCTTTTGGAGTAGGGGTGGTAGGAGGTCGTGGAGGCTGGGGCATAGAGGATTCCCCATGGGGACCCTTCCTTCTGCCATATCGAACAAGCCTAGGCATTGTGGGTAGAACAAGAAGCTCGAATGCAAGACACTAAGGTTTTCACCAAGTGGGAACCATAAGATTCTCTCGCAAATGCAAAATAGAATCTGATGGTGCCACAGCGAGGCAAGAGGGATCGTCAGGCTGAACAGTGGAAGAGGAGGAAGAAGGGTCTCAAGAGCACTTTTCTCCTTCCCTTCTATGTGCCTTAGCAGCATCACTATTAGATTCCAAGCAAGACCTATGTGAAACAACATAAGGCAACGGAGGGTATCTCACTCTCGGTGTTAATCACCCTTTCTTGTACTTTTGAAAAGTCTAGTACAATAGGTCCTTCCTAGGTGGAAGAAGACCAACAGGTGCATGCCAAAAGTAATCTAAGGAATAACTACCACGTTCAACCAGCATTCTATAGCCAGTGTCGTGGATCGCATGTACGGAACCCTCATGCGTGAATTTCAAACACTTATACACAACTGAGGGAACTGCATTCATAGCTACTAACCAGGGGATACCTAGCTTCACTCTAAAGAGTTAAGACCCTAAGATTATATTGAACAAAATATTTATAGATTTAGGTCCAACGAGAACTGATAAAATAATACTACCAAGAGGAGGTATGGAAAGGTTGTTGTGTGTACAAATGGTGCTCACAGGTGCATCATACCCATCTTTATGCAGAAATTTAATTAGCATGATCTCCTCAGTTATGATATTCACTTGAGATGTCAAATCAAAAAGAACACCTGCTATAGTGTTCCCATTGATTTGTCCAGGGATGTGGAGAGGAGATGGTTCCCTATTAGGAAAATCCCGCGAGGTGAAGGTTATACCTATACCACTACTCTCAGGTTGTGCAGAGGGGATAGGTTGATGCAGAAAAGAGACCATCATATGCACTGAACGATACTCCCACAAAGCCCCCCAAAGGTCGTATAATAAGAAAGTGACCCAATCAAGGTTTCATTATGCAACACTTATGAAACCTTCCAGCTACACCTACAAGGGGTCGCAGGTTGGGTTGCGAGGTGAAAATCCCCACAACGCTCACACCTACAACACTCCTAGAACACATGGAAAGGAGCTTTCAATACTGCAAAATGAAACCAAAATGGTTCATGTCGAGTTCACCAAAAATGTAAGAGAGGGGGACCAACCACATCAAGGCTCCAAGTCACAGAGAGTCAAGAGTGGAGGGTTTCCCTAATTTACCTCACTCTAAAGGGATATTCTAGGATGCGGATCGAGAATGATGAGGACTATAATGTACTTCAATCACTCTATAGATCAGAACTTAAGTTTAGGCTAGGCAACCCAGTTTTCAGAGTCGATATTGTGCCTCAGACAGGTCTCTGTCTGAGGATGAAAGCGTAGTTCTGGTACATCAGCATGGCGCACTAGCATTTGTATGGTTAGAAAATAGTGAACATAATACAAAGTACTTGAAAACAAACTTATAGCCTAGCTAGCTAATCTTAACGAAAAAAACAAAACAAGTAGATACAGGAAATAGAAACTAAAGTGATAAAACAAGTAAATGAGAGCTACGGTGACAAAGATGATCTTACAAGGATGCACATTCACTAGCTAGCTCCAAATGTATGTCCACCTACATACAATAAAGAGGGGAAGATTGTTGGCGCTATATAGGGGTCTGCCTTAGTCAAACCCCTGTTTTGGTATTTCCACCTCCACGGACAACTAGGTAGCAACAAGAAAAACAACAAAGTGCTACTCAACCAAATCACAAAGGAGAGGAGTTAAACATTACCACCTCCACCCAAGAGCTCACTAGCCAATAGAGGATAATATGGACTTGGAAAGGGAAGTCTTTCAAGACCCCAAGCCCACGCTGCTAATGGCTTGCTTCACACTTGTTTTGCGGAGTTGATGGAGTGTTGTTGCTACAATGGAGTGTTGAAGTGTTGTTGAAAGTGAAGAATGAATTTGAGGTGCTTGAGAATGCAAAAAGAGATGGATTGAATGAAGAATGGATGAATTTTAAGGAGAAGAGGGAAGAATCTACCATATTTGGGGTTGGTTGGTCGAATAGGGACGTTACAAATCGGCCCCAATTGAAAGTGTAATGCCTCTACCAACTTCAAATGTAGGAATCCGTCAAGGACGTAAGCGCACTATGCATGTGTCTCCGAAAAATATTCTCTCACTGACACAAGAGATAGACGCCAAGTGGAAGGAAGGCAGTTGGGTGATGTGGAATTTTTCCTTCAGATTTGATTTTCTAAGGTGCAGGTATGTGAAAGGGGAATTTGTGTAAGGGGTGCAAATTCACTCCTATACAATCTTGATCATGTTAGTAGTTAATAATATTTAGCTAGATGTGGTTATATGATGTGATATCATTATGCTACCAACATTAGTATAGATTTACATGTTTTTGTTATTTTTGTAAGTGCATGTCCCTAGTTATTGTACTGTAAATAATTATTTTTTGTTAATAATATTATTGATTCACACATTTGAGTGTTTCCCTAGGTGCATCACTATATTTTTGTTAATAATATTATTGATTCAAAAGGGTTTCCCCAAGTGCATCACTATATGATGGTTGTATGTTTTTATTTTTTCCTTCCTTGTAACTATAAGACTATTTATATTACATATTTTTCTCCTTGTAGATTAGGATAGGAAATGTTTCCTCATCTCTACTTCCTTTCACATAGATAAAAGGAACCTGGCCTAAATCAACACTAAATATTTTTCTTGTTCAACACACAAGGTCACTAAAGCCACCAATTCTAGTACCTAAGGCTCTAGTTCCACCCATAATTATTCCTACCTTAGAAAAAATAAGTTTATCTTCTCTATTTATACCCTATTTCTTACTATATTTTTATTGATCACCTAAAAAAAGCTTAGTATGCATGCCACTCCATAAATAAGCACAATTTTTTTCCAAAAGAATCCATCAAAGCTAAATAGTAGAACACTAAAAGGTTAAAAATATTAAATCATTATAGAGCCTCTCCTAGGCATTAAATATGATAGTCTTATATTCATTATCCTTTCTTTCCATATATCATGTTTGTTTCCACATATTATCCTCTCTCATGACCATAACCACTCAAATTCTACTTAAACCCCTTTGTTGCCATCATCCTTAGATTTATAATTACTTTTCCCTTTTCACATCCTTTATGATCACTCTCATCTCCCTGAAACCATCACAAGTATAAACCACTCATATTTAGAGATCCCCCTAGGTTTTTTTATTATGTAATCACCATTTAGGTCTACACAAATCTCTTTTCCATAGTAGTGCTATTGTTGGGATAAAAAGTCCACATAGGTGACTAAGTGAGGTGGTCTCCTAAATAATACTACCATCCTCTCATGTTCCCCATACTTCATCTTAGGTTTTTAAGGATTCTAGAGTGACATGACAATTTTGCAAGCAAAGACAAGGCTAAAAGACAAAGATAAACTTTCTCAAAAGTTATATATTTGTCAAAGCCAAAGTCATCAATGCCCTAGAAAAGTTACAATTCTCACAACTCACACTACAATTCCCCTCGACTATTGATTCAATTTCTTCAGTGCTATAATACCCAACTTTTATAAAAGACATCTAGTAGCCTCTAGAGTTACAAGAGAACTTCCTCTAGACCTCCTTAATCCATTTCTAATCCCATATTTAGCCTTCTCCATATGCACACGCGTCCTCTTTTACTCTTTCCATTTCAGTAATGATTTATATTTTATGACACATTCTCGATTTACCATCTCTTGTGCTTATTATTATAGATTGGATTAGTGCACTTATATTTTTGTGCATTCATGTTTAAATATAATTTAAATTAATACATATAATAGAAATAAATTAGTAATCCAAAGGATATTTATACCTTAGAGTTTCCCTTTTTCATTTCATTCATTGAACCTAAAATATCTATACTTAATTTTTATTTTTCCTATGTAGATCAACAACCTATCCCCTTCAGTTTTCTTTTTTTCATCAATTCTACATAGTTTTAATTTTTCATATTTTTTATTTTACCTTCTCTAAGCCCTTGGGGGTTTTATCCATCACTATTTTTCCTTTTTTAGTCACTATAATAACCTTTTGTATCTCATTTCTCTCACCTACTCTCATCTCCACCTATCGTTCCTTTCCCCTTATCCACACCTACTTCTTCCCCACACTTAGTTCTCTTAAATATCTTAGAACTTCCCCTACCTCTAATATCACTCAACATTTTACATCCCCTCTTCCCAAGACATAGTTACTCCTTCCCCATCCTTACTCTACCATTTACCAAAGATTTCCATTCAACCCAAGCTTTCATAATGCTCTCTTGGATTTCCCCAATACTACAATTTCCTTTTCCCACATCCTACCCACTCCATCTATAATTTTGTTATCATTGTGTAGACACAGAAAATATACCAATCACACTTGATCCTGATTACTAACACTGCTTCATCCTAAATCATCCCCTTTGCTAATCGTTTAATCAGATAGTTTCTATTTGATTAAATTTATCATATTTCATCTCTTAATTAAATAAATCAAATTTATCTAATTATGTCATCATCTCCTATTAATTGAATAAATCAATTTTATTTATTTAACCCTATAGTAGTCTTTAATTAAATAGTCCAATTTAAAAATTTCTAAAGTCATTCTATTAAATTAAATCAATCTTTATTTAATTTAATCTAACATCATCCCTCTTTAATTAATTAATAAATCAAAATCTTTATTTAATTAAGTCTAAATCATATTCCTCTCATTTTGACTTAAATTAATCCTCAAATCTAAATCAAAATGGTCAAATCAGCTAATCTACTTTTAATTTAATCAAATCTTGATTAAATTAATCTTAATCACCTAAATCCTCTAGATTTTTCAACTTGCTCAATAAATCATTTCTTTTGATTTATTAAATCTTCTAATTTCTCTCAACATGGCATCAAAAGGGAATATTCCTCCAAGTTTGAAAATCCCTCCAAATGGATTTGTCCTTCCAACAAGGAATTCAATATATCTTACATGTCCTTGTGCATTGAGCAAAGTGGCATTTAATTCATTTCTTTCTCCTTCCAACATGTCATTTCATAAATTTGAAATTCCACCTAATATCATTTATTGTGCACATTCATCAAAATGTGCTCCACCTTTTTCCACTCACATGTTGACAAGTGGCATTTGGCCATTGGTTGATGATTAATCCCACATTCATCCTTTTTGCCTCATTCTCCAACATTCTCATCTATAAATAGGATGTTTTCCTTTGTATTTTGGATCCACAATTTCATGCAAAGTCATAATCTTCAGATTTTGAATTTTGCTCATTCATCATTCATCCATTTTCAAGTTTTATAGCTAGGTTATGCAATATTTTCTCCAACGAATCATAAAATCATCATCAAGGACATTTTACAAGGGATTGGGAAAGGACCATTTTCCACATCAAAATGGCACCAATTCCCCCATGGGATTAAGATTTTGCTTGCTTTAATAGGATTTGATAGCTTTCTTTGTTGTGTTCATTTATTTTCCTATTTTCAGCATTATAAATGAATTCTATGGGGAATGTTGATTCAAATTGCATATGAATCTAATTGTGTGATTGTTTGTTGTGTTTATGTAGGTCTACAATCAACATTCACAATTTTGCGCTAGAAGGAGGGAAGATTGGAAGAAATTTACACATTTTTTGCCAAATTTCATTGTTTTCTTGACATTTTTGTGCCTACAGGAAACTGCACCACTATCAGTCCAGTGGTGCCATACAATGACGCTATGAGTCCAGTGATGACATACAACGACGTAAACTCCAAACTCCGCCACCAAAGTCTTCCCACCCAAAAATTAAAATTTCCAAACTTCGACACTGGTCCACTTTTCTATCACTGGATTTCCAAATCTTAAACTACGTTGCTTGCTCAGAACAACACTGCAATCACGCTCACTAGTCCTATTATAGAGCGTCGCTATCAGTCCTAGCAGTGCCATATAGCACCACTAACCTCTTCAAACTGTATCAGATATGCAGACTACACCATTGGAGTTGGGTAAAAGGAATTTTTCATTTCAAATTTTAACATGTGTTTTTTTATTTTGGTTGCTTTTGACTACTAACTAGTTTTTTTACCTTTGTTTCTGTAGTTTAACTAGTTTTTGTAGGTTAGCTTGATCGAAGGTGAAGGAGGGAAACAAGGACAAAGACTTCTATGATATCATCATCTCATTGAATCAAGTGTTTTTAAACACTTTTGGGAGATTATAATCCCTCATCTAAGGATTTGCTATCTTTCATGCTTGTAGGACTCAATAGATTTCAATTTGGGATTAAAAAGAACAAGACAAAAAGATTAAAAAGAACCTTAGGCAACTTACTAGATTTTGTTTAAGGTTTAACAATTGAACAAGCAACTTTCACTTTTCCTTTTGGTGCTTAAAAAGAATCCAATTATTGCTTTGAGGGATTAAAATGAACATGTGCTTCTATGTTTTGTAATCTATAATCCAAAATATTATCATATAAAAGACGTATGTGCTTCTCTCGCACCTCATGATGATCTTGAGAATCAAAAGGCTTCTATAATATTAAGTTGTATAAGTGATTACCTCCACACTTCAATTTGGATTCTAAAATTGAACAAATCTTACGAGTGTAAGTTAGGTATATCGTGTGTGTTGTCTCTTTGTTTCTCAAAAAAGATTGATTGAACTATGGATGTACTTGCTTGCTTTTTTCTATCTTTAGAGGGCCTGCCTTGTGGGAAAAAGTAATCACCCAAAGGAACGACCCAACCAAGAACACGCTAAAGCCAAGCGACTTCCAACCAATACATAAGTGTGGGTACTTGAAGAAAGTTCAAGTATCATGAGGATTGTTCTGACAAGAAGGGAAGCAATGGTCTCTTGCCGCATGGATGATCCCCCATGAACGGAATGCCTATATTAAAACCCTTTGTCTAAAAGACCAAAATCCTTAAACTATTTGTTGGTGCAAGAACGGTTGTTCTGAAGATGCCCCACATTTTTACGGCTTTTAGTAGAGATGAGAAGTATGCCATGGGATTTTCATGGGTATTGATGCTTGGCTGACCTGAGAAGAGAGTGCACTATAAGGGGGAGCCTGTGTGGTCAAGCATCTAATCATCCGCTAAAAGTAGGCGTAGTTGGATTTATCCAAGTGGGCGTTCAACAAATATTGTCTCAATATCCGTAGGATTGTAAATGCTCTTGAAATGAAAACACTTTGCTTGGATTTTAAACATTCGGAAACAAACATTCAACATGATCATCAAATTTCAAACCCTTTAGGAAGAAAATATCTTTGACAAAATTCAAGTGTTATTGCTTTCCCTAGGGATTCTATCCTTAGAGGTTTTTAAGTATTTGAATTTACATCTCAATTTTCTCACTAAAGTCAACAATAGGGAACCTTTGCCTTAATTTCCTTTATTTCCCCATAATGGACCTTGTGGGATGAGAAGAAATTGGGACATTGGACATTTAGTTTGAAAACCTAATCAAGAATTGTTTGTGGTAAAAGGAAGTCATTAAGCAAAGCTAAGAAAAAATTGGACCTCACACATGTGCTCTTCCAAATGATTTCTTGAAAGATCAAACTCTGAAAACCAAAGTCCAAAGGTCTTAGTCAAAAGGCTCGCAAGAAAAGGTTGTCTATGCTTTACGAGTTTAGAGAAATATTGACCTTCAACTTTTACAAACGTGCGTCAAGAAATAATCCAAATTTGTATTCATTTTACTATTGTCAAAATCCAATTCTCTTTCAAAGGTTTGAGTATCTCACTTAGGAAGTATTAGCATGTTCTTCAACATGTTGGTCTAGTAAACAAAAGTCTTTCTAAGTCTCTTAGGATCAAAATAAAAACTTTCATCCATCCTTCAAACATCAAATAAAAATTCACCTCACCAACAACTCTTGGAAATCTTGAAAAAATCCTCTATGCTAAACTTTGGGAAAATCCTTTCAAAATTAAAACAAATCCAAATCATCTTGTTTGTCTAGGTGTGTGTGGATGAATCCTTCTTCACACACTTAGCCAGATTATCATCTTGTGGACAAGTTCACTCTAGGACAACATCTAACCTCTTAGAGTTTATGATTTCATTAACCAAATCCAATCAAAATAAAAATCAAATAAAATCAATCCAAAATCAAACATCAAACATCAAATCCAAAGTCCTAAAGTTTAGTGTCCCCCTCAAGGTTTCATAAGAGTTCAATCATCCACCAATCCTTCATCCTTCACCATCATCATCCTTTTGATCCTCATTTTCTTATACTTTCTTCTTGTACCTAAAGATTAGATCAATCCAAAGAATTAGAGGTTCATCTCTTACATTCTTGAAAATTGATCCCTATTTTATGGTTCAAACTAGATCTCAACACAAGAAGAGCATGGAAACCAACAAAGAAACATCAACTTCAAGTGATTTGAGTCAAACCACCGTCGAAATCAATCCCATTGGGACTAGCAATCTCACTCTCAATTTTCCTCCCCTTACACCAAACCATCAAGAGGAAGGTGTCCAAGTGGAGGACATCACCAACAACATGCTAGGGATGACACAATATGAAATCATTGAAATGATTCAAAATCCTAAAACACACAAAATCATTAACGTCATGATGAAACTCAATCCCTCACAATATATTCTTGAATTAGAAAAACAAGGAGCTAAACTCTGTTCTGATTACGATGTGAGCACTATTGTGGAACAACCTCTTGGGATAATGCCCCCAATTTCATCCACACTCCATTCCAAAGCATCACTCAAAGCATTCCCCAAATCACATCATCCATTTCCAACTCAACCCATTGTGAACAAGGGGAGCTCATTGATTCACGCATTACAAACACACCCCCTTGTGAACAACCAAGATTTGGATGCAAACACCATCTTAGGCCAATCTGTCCTCCAAAATCCATTACACCCATATGTTCCACTCACCTTTCAAGACCCCAATGACCCATCATCATCATTTCATGCAACACCTCAAACCTCTCTCCCTATGACTTCACAAGGAGGGGGTGGGCTATTTGGACCAGGGGGTATCTTTGATCCCTCTTCATCATCATCATTTGATCAAGAGAACACCCTACCCCTTTTCCCACCATTTCTGCCTTTTCCATTAACATCCATAGCACCCCTCAGTTTAGGGCTGCCTCCTTTACCACCACTCAATAAAAATAAGAATAACCCTCGATCATCAATCAAAACATCATGCCAAATCCTCCACTCTTTCCACCAATATCACAACAACATATGGCAACCATCCAGGCAACCCAAGAGATCACAACACCATCCATAAATGCGGTCTCTCAAGGACCAAGCATATCAATTGCACCATCCACCACACAAATCTCCACCATCAATACAACATTACCTCTCATCATGGATAAAAACACCATTCTGAATCTTCCACCGCCACTGCCACCAAGACCAAATGCGGCCAATCAATATATCATCACGTTACAAGCAACACAACAGGCCTATCAAAAGGCATATTAGTAATTCCAAGTGCAACAAGCACAAAACACGCAAGTTTCACAACAAGCAACCCAGCAAGCGCAAGCCACACAAGAAGCTCAAGCTGCACAACAAGCGCAACAAGCACAACAAGCACAACAAGCACAACAAGTAGAGAAAGTTGCTCAAGCTCAAGCCTTATTAGAACAACAACAAGCTGCCCAAGCTACGCAAATAGCTCAAGCCGCTCAAGTTTACCAAGCCACTCAAGCTGCACAAGCCACACAGGTTACCCAGGCTGCACAAGCTTCCCAACAAGCCCAAGCTCAAGCTCAGGTGCAATCCCAATACCAAGCTCAACAAGCACAAGCGCAAGCTCAATATCAAGCACAACTACAAGTAGCCCAACAGCAAGTGTATCAGCAAGCCCTACAACAGTATCAAGCATAGCAAGAAGTAGCATTACTATCCCAACAAGTGTTGTTGGCACATCAGCAAATGCAGGCATATCAGCAAAGCTTGCAACAAACTCCCACGAACACACCCAACACTCCACCTATCACTCAAACACCTCGACCACTTCAAAACACATTCACTCCACCCCCCAATCTGCAAGACGACGTGATAGCACAAATTAAATTGCTCTTGTAGCAAGTGCTCAATCTTCAATCGGGGAAAACCACCAAGACACCAAGCAACTTGTGTCCCTATCTTTTTGACAAGAGCCTTGCAATGATACCGGTGTTCCCAAAGGGGTTTGAAATCCCTAAATTCAACAAATATCGTGGGACGAGAAACCCTGAAGATCACATCAAGGAATTCTAAGTACATTGCATGGAGGTCGCATATGATGATACATATCTGATGCAGCTATTTCCTCAAAGTTTGGTTGATCCTACTATGGAGTGGTTCTCTCACCTACCTCCTACATCAAAAAGTTCCAAGAGATTATAGATGCATTCATAAAAAACTATGCCTTCAATATTGGTATGGATGTTAGTCTAGAGGAACTTTTAGCTCTTAAACAAGCCAAGGGGGAATCATTTGCTTCCTTCTTGCAAAAGATGGTGATCCAAGGCCAACAGGAGAAAATGGGCCATGCCTAAAGAACAACAAGTTTGCACCATCATTACCAATCTTGAGAAAACTTTGGCATTTCATCTTAAGGTGCAATGTATTACCACTTATGGCCAACTGATCCCCAAGGTGCTTAGCATCGAACAAGCCCTTATTACACAGGGAGGAACACCCACAAATAAAGAAAATCAAGACAATCGCCCATCCACTAGCTATAATGAGAAACCTCGCACGTGGGCAAGGAAAAAAAATGTCACAAATGATGGTATGGTGGATGTTAAGGTTGTTATCAGTGCTCCAAAATAGAACACCCAAACCTACCAACAACTATAAAACAACAATTGAAACAACACGCAAGCTAATGCGGTATCGTAACAACCAGCCAACAATCAAGTCAACAACTTGAATAATCAAGTTGGACCACCCTCATGAAACAGAAATCCCCCCAAGTGAAAGTAAACTACCCTTGGGGAACCAATTGAAGCAGTCATGAATAAACTAATAAATGAAAATCTCATCAAAATTCCCACTTATGATAACTATAAAGAACCCCAAGTGAAACCACCCTAGTACAATGAGAATCACCTTTGTGATTTTCACAAAATCAAGGGGCATACCACTGCCAGTTGCATGAGGTTAGAAAATATGATCCAAGACCTCATTGATGACAAAATCATAAATGTTGAACAACCAGCTAGAAATCATGACTTATAAATATACACGAATCTGATGCCAGATCATAACCAAGGGAACAACCATGGAAAAAAAAATTATGCCAATGTGAACCACAGGTACAACCATGTTGTCACAACTCTAGAAGAAATGGTCATCGTCATTAATATCAAGGGAAAATCTGATTGTGGAGTCACCACATGTGGCAACAAAGTCACCATTGTTGGACCATCACAGCCACCTAGGGCATCCGCCTCAAATCCAAAATCCATTCCTCATGGCTACAATGTCCTAGACCAACTAAAAAGAACCCCAATTCAGATCTCCATCATGGAGTTGTTGAAGATATCGCCAACGCATAGGAAAATCCTAGAGGAAGCATTGGCTTCATCCACCATCTCTATGGATCTTGATGGTGACCAGTTCCAAGCTATGGTCGAAAATATCACCACCTCAAGCCTCCTAAGATTCTTTGACCAGGACTTTCCCACCCAACCATCTCATAATTGTGCACTCCGCCTTGAAGTCTTGGTTCATAAAAACAAAGTCAAAAGAGTCTTGGTGGATGGGGGTGCAGGTCTAAACATTTGTTCCCTCAAATTAATAAAGAATCTAGGATTCTCAGAGGATGCCATTGAAAAGGGCAAGGGCATCACCATCAGAGCTTATGATGATCAGGAAAGAGTGTCTCAAGGCACTATTCAGCTCCCTATTCAAGTAGGTCTAGCCATTATGGAAACAACATGTTAGGTCCTTGACCTTGATTTACCCTATAATATCCTCCTAGGGCATCTATGGGTCCATGGGATGCAAGGAGTCACTTCCGCCTTCTACCAGTGCATCAAGTTCCCATACCAAAATTAGGAGCTCACAATTCATAGTGATCCCGAGCCCTTTGCCTACTGCAAGAGCCTAGAAGCAAAAAATTATAAAATCCCCCAAGTTCTGAAAAATGATGAAGGCCCCACCACTTTGTATGTAGACCTAGCTACATTGGCCTTCACTTCTGAGAAAAAGACACCCGCCATCCCTGACATATCTGAAATCAAGGTCATCATCTAGGACAATGGGTGTGGGGATTACATAATGAAGAAAAGTGTTTTTTCATAGGGGAGTTACCTCAATCTCCTAGGACCCATGGGCAACCCCAACTAGCTAAAACATCGTCCCATACCTTCAAAGAAGATCCATCTAGATTCAGGTCTTGGGGAGATCTAAGTCAGGAAATAGTCAATGAAAGGGACATATCCAGTCTCTTATATCAAGATGAAAGGCTCATGTGTGATCTTCTAATGAATGAAAGCAGCAAAGGCCTACAAATGATGCTCGGTACGGGCTATGATAGAAGCAAGAAACTCGGGAAGAATGACAATGGATTGTTTGAATCCCTTGTCGCTGAGAAGCGAATAAAAAATCTTGGCCTCGAATGTACCTCTTCAAAGGTGACCATACTTGGAAAAGTGACCCCAATTAAGAAGGTCAAAACTCCCCCTCAACAATCAGCATCCACCCTTCAATTACCCGTATCCATAGGTCGTCATAGAAACTTTATGGTCAGGCATAACCTCTTCAAGGAACACTTCAAGAGACATGAGGATGCAGGGGTCATGAAGACCTATCAAGGAACTCAGAACATTAATTATGACATTTTGAAGCCTATTATGACTTTTAAAATGGTTAAAAACATTAAAGGATTCAAATGTCCTAAGGGTCCAGATAAGAACCATAGGACCAAAATGCATTGTAATTGGACAAATAATGTCCTAAGAGTCTAGATAGGTTTTTAATATTTTAATCATGTTAATTAAGGTTGAATAATTCCATTTAATAGGTTTGAAGGCTTTTTAGTTAGTAGGAGTTAATAAAATAAAAGTTGGAAAATTCAAATTTTAAACTTCCAACTTTGGGCAGGAAAGTGATTTTTAAGAGTTTTAGCAACTTTAATGTAATCAAACCAATTCCAAATGGTTTGAGAAGTTGTGGGATGGGTCTATAACCCTAAAGGAATCATTTTTATGGAGTTTGGGTGGCTGGTACGGATTTTGTACGGACTGCTACAGGAAAAAGCAAAAAAATAGCAATTTCTTGCATTTTTCTTGTGTTCATTTAATGATTTATTGATTTCTATTGAAGATCTGTTTAGTAGGATGGTTTAGGGACTTGTATCTACATGTATTTAAGCCCTTTCATGTTCTGATACACGTTTATAATCAATTATTTGTATTATATTGCTGACTGTCCTCAAGAAAGTGCAGATTTTTCACTAATTTTGAGGTTTTTCATGGATGATTGATCCATTTCAAGGTAAAATGCTGCTGTGACCTGTGAAATGGATCATTCCTAACATGTATCATATATATTTGACAAAATAATGTGCAGGAAAGAGGAATATTAAGGTGTACACCAAGATTGGACAATGCAAAGTGCATGGGGATGGGGGCGAAGGTATAGCAGCGGGAGATCTGCCTTAATAAGGGGAAATTTTTTGAGTTTGGATTGGTTTATTATGTTGATATAATGGTGAAAAGTCAAAGAGATGGATTTGGAAGTGTTTGGAAGGCCAAGATCCAAGAAGCCCTAGTTTTTGAGGCAAGTTAAGGAGGGTTTTGTGTTTGAGCATGTTAGAGGTGTCATAGAAGCCTAAAAACTTGGAATCCTTGGTTTTGAGTCATTTTAAGGGACTGTTGAAAGTTTCATGGTTAGGGGATAAGTTTAGAGGGGGGTTGCTTTGGAAAAGTGGGCTAATTAGCCCTAGTTTTTGAGGAGACAACAGATTTTGGAAGGGTTTGTCTGAAGCAAGTGATATCAAGGTTTGGATATGTTGTTTGTCATCACAAACTACACTTGAAACAGTCATTATATTGGAGGTTCCTTTGGAAAGTTTGAGTGCAAAGTCAAAAATCCTTCGCTAGAGGCCTAGTTGGGCTAGTAGCCTAGTTAAGGTGAAAAATTGGTTTTGTGTCTAAGTCAAAGGGTTGGGCTTTGAAATCATTCAAAACAAGTTTTTTTGGGTCTCTTAAGAGTTTTCCTAGGGTTTGGGTCCATAGGGAAATCAAATAAGTCATTTGGTGCATTATTGAGGCCTTATCTCCATATTGGTGCCTAGTTGGAAGGTTGAGAGTGAATCATTATTAGCCTTAAAACTTTGTGTTTCTTTCAAAGTCCCTGACCCTCTGCATCACTTTTACCTTTGGCATAACTGATGTGTGTATTAGTGATGAGGATCCCATAACTGACTTGCCTATGCTTTTCGAAGATTCCTCCCTGCTCATGATTAGTACCTTGTCTTTTGAGACCAACGACCATCAAACCCATGAAATAAACCTAGTCTACCCCTAGCTCGTCGATTATAACCAATGAGGACCACCAATTTTGGACACATTCGAAAATGATGAGGCACTCTCAGAATTCATGGGACTCGGGACACAGTACCTTACGGAGATCAGAAGGTTGGGTTTGACATCATACTGAACACACAAGCCTATTACGCAGAAACGATTGAATCCTTTAGTTGCCAAAGTGAAAATCTAGGAATAATCTCTAGGTCTTTGAGTGAAAACCACACTGTGGCAGTCTCTGGCCTGAAAATAGTAAAAATAAAGGACATTTCCAATGGTGAAAACCTCTCTGAGGTGCTAGAAGATGAAGGATTCAATCTTCCTCTTAGTGCAATTCATCAAGAGAAGTCAACAGTATTAACCGAGAAGTGCAATACAGTCAACTTGGGAATAGAGAACAACCACACATAACATTCTATGCAAAGTCACTTCTCACAAAAGAACAGGAACTTCTAGTTGCATTCCTGAAAGAAAGAAAGAAAGAAAAACTTTGCATGGACCTATGCCGACATGCCTAGGCTTCATCCATAGGTTGTGGTTCATCACCTAGTTGTATACCCCAAAGCCAAGCTAGTCAGACAAAAGCTCAGAAAGATGCATCCCCAAATAGCATTGTTGGTCAAGATGGAGTTGCAAAATCTCCTAGATGCAGGATTCATATGGTCGATAGATTATCCAGATTATCCAAAATGGGTCTCAAACCTTATACCTATTTCAAAACCCACTGGGGGCATCTGTATTTGCACAGATTTCAGAGACCTCAACAAGGCATGTCCCAAGGATGACTTTCCACTTCCAAAAATTGACATGATCGTGGACATGATGGTAGGACATGAGATGCTATCATTGATGGACGGGTTCTCATGCTACAACCAGATCATGATAGCTAGAGAAGACCAACACAAAATGGCCTTCACTTTCCCATGGGGGACATATTGTGGAATATGATGCCATTTGGCTTGAAGAATGAAGGAGCTACCTATCAAAGAGCCATGAAATTGATATTTCATGACATGATCCACAAAACTATGGAAGATTATGTGGATGATATATTGGCCAAGTCAAAGAAAAGATGACATCACATAGCCACATTGGGCTCCATCTTTGATAAGTTAGAAGAATATAAAGTCAACTCAACCCAACGAAGTGTGTCTTCGGAGTACAATCAGGGAAACTACTTGAGTACATCATGTCCATGAGAGGAATTGAGATAGATCCTGCTAAGGTCAAAGCCATTCTTGAAATGGAGGCACCTAAAACACTGAAACAGCTAAGGGGTTTACAAGGAAGACTCCAGTCCATCCCCTGATTCATAGTGCAACTAGTAGACAAGGCTATCCCCTACTCTCATCTACTCCACAAGGGGGTAGCATACAAGTGGGATGAAAAGTGTGATCAAGCCTTCAAAAAGATCAAGGAGTACTTACTCATGCCATCAATCCTCATGCCGTCAATTCTAGGAAAACCTTTGATCTTATACATATCAGCAACAATGGCAACTGTCGGTGCTATCTTGGCATAGAATGATGAAAATGGAAAAGAGAGAGCTATCTATTATATTAGAAAAACTATGGTGGTCCATGAACTAAACTATACATCCATTGAGAAAGCCTATCTAGCAACTATATTTGCAGCACAAAAGTTCAGATATTACATACTAGCCCATCAGATAAAGCTTATCACAAAGATAGAACCCCTTAAGTACCTACTTTCCAAAGCAACACTTACAGGGAAAACAACAAAGTGGGTTATGATCCTCAAAAAACATGACATTGAGTATGTGGAACGTAAAGCCATCAAAGGACAAGCAATTGCAAATCAACTAGCGGAGGCACTGATCTACTCAGAGAACCCACTTGTCTCAGAATTCCCCGACGAATCAATCTTCAACTTAAGTGTAGTGGATCATTGGAAAATGTACTTTGATGGATCCTACACACAACATGGGTCGGGAGCATGGATCTTCTTCATCACCCACAAGGGTATTGCATTCCAAAATCATACAAGTTATCATTCCCTTGCACAAATAACATTACAGAATATGAGGCTCTTGTCATAGGGCTAAGAATTGCAGTGCAATGGCAGATAATGGCACTCAAGATCTACAGAGCTTCACAGCTCATAATCAATCAGGTCAAAAATGAGTATCAAACCAAGGATGACAAGCTAACTCCATACAAGAAATTGGTGGAAAGTGATGCATACAAGGTGGGGAAACTCACAACCAAACCCAAAATGACCAGACCTCAATAAGACGCCAACCCTTGAAAATCACAATCACAAAATTGAATCAACTATCAACAAAAGGCTTGTATTCATCAAATCTAAAAAAAAAGGCTTATCTTTTAGAGAAATCCATACAATGGCTACCCAAACATCATATTAGACTTGTCTCAAACTCCAAAACACTATCCTAGAAGATCTCATAAGGTTTCCTTGTACCAACATTGAGAAACATCAAACTGCCCTACAAAAAGGCTACTAGAATTAGCCCTATTTTACAAACAAAGTACCCACTAAACACCTTGAACTCACAAAGACTCTTTATAAAGTCTTAAATTGTGTTCCAAAACTTCAAATTTTCCAACTATTTCTCAGACTTAGGACCTCCATACAACAGATCCATGAAACCCTCCATTTACACCCCAAAACCTAGGGTTTATTGAAAACCATCATTCCACACCTTACCAGACCCTCAAACCACTTCAAGCACTTTGATTAAGCCCTGCACATGCTCAAGAATTCATGAGAAATGACTATCTTCAAAGATTTCATAAAACCCTAGACCCAAATCACCACTTTCATGTATTTTCCTTAGCAAAAACAACAGGGCAACAGTTCTATCTCCCTTATTTCTTCTCCACAACTCAAGGAAAGCATCCTACCTTTTACTCAAACTCCCTAGGGCCCATTACAGTAGTCACAGTCGGTGTATGGGCCCTTAGAACATGAATTTGGTTACAAAACCCTCAAACAGGGTATTCTCGGTCTGCTTCAAGAAAACAAAGATTCCTGCCACAAGACCCTATGGGATTCCTTCAAAATTGGTGCAAAAGAATGTTAACATAGGCCACCACAAAATTCAAGTGATTACATAGCAAAATCAGGTTGTACAGGTTCGTACAGGTCTGCAAATGTCAGGAAAACTCAGAAAATGAATGAAAAAAATAGAGATAATTCTTATTGCAAATGCTTCAATTCTTCAATCCAAACATTACAATGAGTTTCTATGCCTCTTTAAAGGATTATCCACTTCAAACCAATGACCAACTAACTCACAACTGAATTTTAAACCCCTTATGACTGTTGGAGGCCAAAATGAGACCCTTTACACATTTTGAAAACAACACCTTTACATATATTGCAATGTTTGCACTCCTTGACCCCCCTAATCACCTAAACCATTACAAGTGGACTAATGAGACCTTATTCAAATAAGAAACATGACTCAACTCAAGAAAACAACACTCTACTTACCTTGACAACATTTCACCATCTTGACAACTTTTAACATGATTACAAGTTATGGCCAAATTATCAAATGAAAACTCCAAATCATTTTGGAAACATGAGAATGGTCTAAGTAGACCTTATTGAAACAAAAAAAACTCAAACTCTCCTATCCTAACCACACTTCCATCCATGACCATTCAATACCATATTAGGAGGCTTGGTGCTCCTACACCATACAACCCCCCTGAAGAAGAACTCATGTCCCATGAGTTATGACTTGTTCCATCTTCATATTGTCTTCCACATGCTTGTTGATCTGCAAACTTCCTCTCTTGGTTCAAACAATGCATTTTTGGTTCACACCTTGCACCTATGTCTTGAATTGCTCTTGCATATGGCTACCTTCTAGAAATCAGACCTGTAGGAGGCCTCCTCACTTCCCTCTGACCAAAAAATGTGAATTTTGTTGTCCTCATACCTCTAAACCAACCCTTAGTAGATGCTTTATAATCTGTTCCTTCCTTGGTTACCCTTTCATGCTTGGTTCTACCTTCCTCATTTGTGCCAATCTCCCTTTGGATGACTGTAACAGTCTAATCAGACTTAGGTATCCCTGTACCATCAATTCCCACTATCCTTGCAACACCTCCTTGCACCAAAGGACACACCACTGCCCCTATCATGACATTCTCATACCAATCCATTACTATCGCAGCCTTCTTACTAGGTTCCTTCTTCATATATGTTGCTACAACAGCTCTAAGCTCCTTTTTCTCATTCATGACCATACTAACCTCCTTAACCTCATCTTTGTTTTCCAACATAGAAATTTCTTTCAAATTCTCATCCTTGTCACCTTCAAGCTCTTCCTTCCCAAGTGCTTTCTTCTGAAACATGATAAGCTTTGCTACCTTACCCTTAGACTCATCTTCCAACTTTAAACTCCTAGTTATCCTTGCATAATTCCTTGGTGCCTTTTTTGTTGTCCCAATGTCATTAATCTACTTCATACCTACAAATACACCAGTCTTGTTGTCTTCAAGCCTTAAAGGCTCCTTTTTTCCAAAAATCACAACCTTGGTTTTACCTTTGTCTCTTGCACTACCCTACAAAGGAGTTAGTTTGAAACTCTTATCATCCTTTCTAATTGTGTAGGTGTTTCCCCAGCCATCATACAGGGGACCTTCTATCAAATTTTCGTTGTATCCCCAATAGAAAATGGCAACAATCCATCGGCAATATATCACACAAGACCCTATCTTTGTACTCCCCAATCTAGAACTCCACATAGGCTTTCTCATTCACCACTAGGGTTTCACTATCATTCACCTAATAAACTTTGTAAGGTGCTACATGAGGTAGCTTCTCTAGATTTAACTTGTCTACCATCTCCCTAGACACCATATTATCTTGAGAACCTGAATCAATAACAACTTGACACACTTTACCTTTGCATTTGCATGAGGTTCTAAAGAGACTACTTCTTTGGCTCACATCTTCCTCTTTAGGTGCTTGCAACAAAGTTCTTCTCATCATGAGTGCTTCTCCCACCTTTGGATCTGCAGGTCTGCTTGAACTTTCACATTCTTCTTCTTGGATCAGTTGAGTTCTTTTCTCACTCTTCCTATCACCACTTGAAAATGAACTTTGGTTTTGAGGACACTTGAAAGATGGGTGTCAAAATTCATTGCACCTATAACATCTTCCTGTGAACTCACTGTAATCTCTTCTTTGTTTGAAGTTGGTTCTTCCACCTCTCCATCCTCCTCTTGCTTTAAGTGCTTGTTCCTTGTTCTTATCAACATCCTCATTGTCTTCCTTGGTTTGCCTTGATGTTGAAGTGGTGCCTCTACCCCTAGAAGTGTTGCCTCTTCCTCTTGTTGCCTTCTCTTGTCTCCTCTTGATT
>VDFB02110033.1:24532-38669 GCA_007258455.2 Sequoia sempervirens
ACATTCCTGAAAGGGAAAAATTCGACATGTTCGTCCAAACGCTTCTAGGACCCCTAAAATTCGCATTGCAAATACATTGTTGCACAAACTTCACATAATTAGTTGAAAAGGGGTTCCAAATTGAGAAAGCCCTTATCACAAAGGGAGAACTGAGATATGGTTCGAAAAATGCAAACACCAACCCACCCGCTGACAAAAACAAATATTGGGTCAAGAATAAGCATGTTACAAATGACGGTGTTGTGGACGCCAAGACTGCAAGTCCTGTATTGGCCCTGAAAGGGGTTCAACAACAAAATAGACCAACAACGACATTGACACCTCCTCCCAATACCTCTTCAAACAATCAAAGTGGCCAAAACAGTCAAGGACAATATCGTCAAATGAGGCAATTTCCTAAAGGTCGCACATACACTCATTTGGGTGAACCCATTGAAGAAGTCCTTAAGAAATGCATCCAGCACGGGGTCATCACACTTCTAGAAATAAAACCTTATGACCCAGGACAATTCAAACCAGCATGGTGGAATGACAATGCACTTTGCGAATACCATCGAGTAAAAGGGCACACAACCTCCAACTGTCGTCAACTGAAAAACATAATACAAGACCTTATTGAAAATCGCACAATCGAAGTAGGTGGATCACAATTCACCTCCAATGCCGATCATACTATCCACACGAATCCACTGCAGGATCATGGTTCTCATAATACGTCCACGTCAGGTTCACAAAATCAAGCTAACTTCGCCCGAGCCAAGTACGACTATTCTGGTGGACCTATTATAAATAATGTCAGAACAGAGGATGAATACATCAATACCATCATGATCAAGAGAGCACCCGAGTGTAATGCTACTACATGAAGTGGCAAGGTCACTATAGCTGGTCCACCTCCCCCTGGACAAGCCAAAATCACTATAGCAGGCCCATCTGCTAGGCAATCACAACCAACTTCATCTGCTAAACAGCCAAAACCTGTCTCAACCCCACAGCAGTGGAAACCCAAGAGTCAGTTCAACCTCATTGACCAGCTAGGAAAGACTCCCGCACAAATATCTATCCTTGAGCTACTTCGTATCTCTCCCGCACACAAAGAAATCCTAGAAAAAACTCTCCTAGAGTCGTCGGTCCCTAAGGACATCGATGTCAATCAATTTGAAACTATGGTAGGGTATCTCACCACGCCACACCATGTCAACTTCTCAGATCAGGATTACTCATCACATAAAACCAACCACAATGACGCACTACACATAGAGGTTTTTGTTCACAAGCACAAGGTTAGACGGGTTTTAATAGATGGCGGAGCAGGGTTGAATATATGCTCCCTCAAACTGGTTAAGGCTCTTGGATTCTCTGACGCATGCGTAGACCCCATGAAAAGTATAGTGATCAAAGCATACGACGATGAGGAACGCTCTTCACGAGGTGTTATCTCTTTCCCTATCAGAGTGGGACCGGTCATTGTAGACACCACCTACCAGGTCCTGGATTTGGAACTACCATATAACATCTTACTTGGCCGTCCATGGATCCACGCCTTAAAAGCCATTCCGTCAACATACCACCAATGCCTCAAGTTTCCTTTTGACGGTACAAAAGTAACCATATACGGAGACCCCGATCCTTTCCAATATTGTACCAATTTAAGGGGTATCTCTCAGAACCAAGTACCTATCAACCAAGAAGCACCCACAAGCTTGCTTATCGTCCAAATACATCGATCCTTCCCACACTCATGTCATCTTCCACACCCTCCCATGCAGCGTCTTCCGCTATACCACCTTCCACCTGGCCCCTAAAGGCTGAGGCAACCGTCAAAATCAAGACACAGGTTTGGAAGTTCAAACTAACCGGCCTCTGGCCTGTAACAGCAGTGCGGGTCTCCCCGGGACTGTAATTGGAAATGTGTTTGGGAATGGAACCTCCGAGAACCTTCAAAGTTCCACCCGAATGCGGTTTTCATCCAGAGTGGGGAACGGAGTGAGGACCTTTGACATCCGCGAGGATGGATCTATAAGGATCTTGTCACATTACACATTACAGTTCAAATATATAGCAAAGAGTTAAACAACTTCACTGAAGGCTAAAGACTCACGATGGTACTGATGGCCTAAGACAAAGTAGCTAAAGGGAACCATAGAAGTTTTCAAATTCACAAGAGTATCTTGGATTAAGGTTTGGAATCACTTGCAATGGCGGTCGGCATTAGCCTGGACTTTCAAATGGCGAGTACATGCCGAAAAGTGTCGAGACTACTAGAAACCTAACCAGAAAGCCCGACTCCCATGAGTAGAATTTAGTTGAGAACAATCCCTCGATGGTATTGTCTTGACGGATTTGTTTGTAAGCACGAGAGACGAGCCGAACAGCAATTTTGGCTGAGACGTTCAAAATGGAACAAACACCAAATAGTCAAAGTCCCACGACCACCTCACAGGACGTACAACACCCGTCATCTGAACCCCATTAGTCTAATCCATCTGAGGTATCAGACGACATTGACAACCAGGGCTATAAAACCTTCACTCCCTATTTTGACAATGAATATGACACTAGTGAAGGTGAATATTGGATAGAGTCTGATGTCGAGTTGGATGATAATGCCTCATTTAACATTCACCGAATCCATCGCATCTTTATGCATCCCTCACCCCAATTCAGCAGCCTTAGCAGTGGCATTTCTTTTTAGTTTACCCACTGAGACTTCAATGATTGGGACCAGCAAGGACGCGGGTTGGGCCACATTCAAAATAGTAAAGCCATTGCGAATTTATGGAATTCACGAGAGAGGCATACCGATGGGGACCACAAATCAAGTTGCTATGGATTTGGAGCCATACGGCATACTTTTGCTTGAGGCCCACATTGATCCTCTAGTATAAAAGTAAAAATAAAACAAAAGTGAAACCGTCTCTAAAATTGAAAACCAAAAGCATCTTAGCTTGATGAAATAAGTAAAATAAAAGGGCGTATCTAGCGGGTGAAAACCTCGAGAGGGTGCCCAAAGATAAGAGGACTAAGACTCTCCCGATACAGCAAAGGAGAAATCGGCCATGCTTATTGAGGACACAATAGAGGATAATATTTCAACTACAGAAGACCCCAAGATGGTCCTATTTGCCGCATCATTGACTAATGAAGAGAAACCAGAATTCCATAAATTCTTTGCAGAGCAAAAAATCAACTTTGCATGGTCTTATGCTGACATGCCAGGATTGGACCCCAAACTAGTTCTACATCATCTGCCACTATTACCCAATGCTAAACCAGTCAAGCAGAAGTTAGCAAATGCACCCTCAAAGTTACTCTATTAGTCGAGCTAAATTAAAAGAAATTATTGGATGCGGATTCATAAAGATCCTATAGATTGTGTTGGATGGTTCCGAATGCGGTCGTCACCCAAATCCAGATGGGTTGATCTGGTGTATGCAGTTACTGAGACCTAAATAAAAGCATGTCAAAAGGAAACTCCCTTTGCCCAACGTAACATCATAGATTGGCCCTAAGCTGCGAGACGCGAGATACTATCCCTCATGGATGGTTTCTCACGGCTATAATCAAATCCGCGCGCCGGCTCACGAGGATCAGCATAAAACAGCATTCATGTGCCCATAGAATTTTTTATCTGTTGGAGCGTCGCCCTTGATCTCTTAAAGCGAATTACCCGCGTATCAAAGAGGCTATGACCCACGATTTTCACATGACATGATGCACAATATAAGCTGGAGAATTATGTAGATGACCCTGTGGCAAATCAACAAGAAAGAATCATCATTTAAGAAAATTATAGAGCAAAGATTTTCAAAGGCGGAAAGAGTCTGAAGTTGGCTAGAAGCAGAGTGTGTTTTGGGGGTCATGATGATTGACTGTTAGGTGCATGGTTTCGAGGCATAGAGGTTGATCCGACAAAGGTCAAATCAATCATAGACATGCCTCTGCCTTGAGGGATCAGTGAACTTAGAACTTTGCGAGGCAGAGTGCAATCTATTCGCCGTTTCATAGCTCAATTGGCCGATAAGTGCCACCCATTCCAGTACCTGTTGCGCAAAGGTGTCCCCTTTGTATGGACGGATAAATGTCAACAGGCCTTCCAGCAAATCAAAGATTATCTGATATCAACACCAGTCCTCATGCCGCCCATTGATGGAAATCCTTTGATTCTATACATCTCAACTACCAGTTCAGCACTAGGGGCATTGCTGGCCCAAAATGATCATGAAGGGAAAGAAAGAGCAATCTACTACATCAGCCGCACACTGATAGGTTATGAGTTGAATTACACATACATTGAACGTGCATGTCTCACTGTCATCTTTGCATCCCAGAAATTAAGACACTATATGCTCAGTCATCAGACACAATTGGTTGCCAAGATTGATCCATTGAAATATCTACTAAGTCGGGTGGCATTAACAGGCCGATTGGAAAAATGGGTCATGATCCTAAGTGAGTACGACATACAGTATGTTGAGCGCAAAGCAATAAAAGGGCAAGTAATAGCAGATCAACTAGCGGATGCACCAATCCAAGCTACTCATCCATTAGTAACTGATTTTCCCGATGAGTCCATTTTTCATGCAGAACCGGCAGCAC
Source organism: Sequoia sempervirens (assembly GCA_007258455.2). Taxonomy (NCBI): domain Eukaryota; kingdom Viridiplantae; phylum Streptophyta; class Pinopsida; order Cupressales; family Cupressaceae; genus Sequoia; species Sequoia sempervirens. The sequence goes on from VDFB02110033.1 coordinate 29,132, forward strand.
CATGGAAGCTATATTTTGATGGATCTCACACTGGTCATGGCTCAGGCGCTGGAATCTTGTTCATAACACCACAGGGGGATTCAATTCCTAAATCATTTCGGATTGCCTTCCCTTGTACAAATAACATTGCCGAATATGAAGCGCTGGTCACAAGTCTCAAGTTGGCAATCAAATGGAAAATTCAGACATTGCTTGTATTCAGGGATTCCCAGCTCGTGATCAACACAGTGAATGATGACTATGAAACAAAAGATGAGAAGTTGATTCCCTACAAGAGGATGGTGGATAGTTTCTTGACATACTTTCAATTGATTTCTTTTGAACAAATCCCCAGGGTACAGAACAAGGCAACTGACGCAATGGCTACTATTAGTTCTCTCTTGGACATCCCTAAAAATGTGTCACAATTTGAGTTCTTAGTAGAGCAGCTTTTGGTACTGGCATATGATATCCCAGAATCGGAAATGGTTTGTGAATTTGTTGGTCCCAACTCTCCTTGGTATCAAGACATTTACGATTACCTAAAGTCTCACACACTTCCACCGAACATGTCAAATAACCAAAGGAAGTCCTTCATTAGAAAATCCGCAAGGTATGCCATTGTCAGTGACACCCTCTACCGCCATAGTTTCGACGATACCCTCCTTAGATGTCTCGACACCGACGAAGCATGTATGACCTTACGAGAAGTACACGACGATATATGCGGATCTCATTCGAGTGGTCCTATGCTAGCTAAGAAACTGACAAGACTTGGATATTATTGGCCGACAATGGAAAAAGATAAAATTGAATATGTCAGGACTTGTCACAAATGTCAAATACACAGTGACTTGGTCCATGCTCCAGCACAGGAACTCCGGCCCATCACTTCTCCTTGGCCCTTCGCTCAATGGGGACTCGACCTCGTGGGTAAGATTCATCCAACCTCATCCAACGGCCATAAATTCATTATTACTGCCACTGAGTATTTCACAAAGTGGATCGAAGCCATCCCGTTGACATATATTACCGGCAAACAAATATCAAAATTCATCCTTAATTACATCATTTGCCGATATGGCCTTCCGCAGTCCATCATCACTGACAACGGACGTCCGTTCAAAAACCAAGACGTACGTGAGTTATGTGAACGATTCCATATCCAACACCACTTTTCATCTCATGCCCTCCAGGGAAGCGGCCAAGCCGTGCGTGGAATAAAGAGCCATTGTCAAGGATCCTAAAAGGCGTCAATGACATTGGCGGTACGGCGCATAAAGGCGCTTAACCGTAACATTGGGCTTACCCGAGACTAGCATTGATACTTGATAGGGCCGCCTTTCCTCTAGTCTTATTTGAGCCATCTTACCCATTGGTCGATTCCTTGGCTAAAGGGTCTGGATTGAAGGGTCACAACTGTGAAGGAGGAATCTGAGCAATCAACGTTTACTTACTTGAGCTAGAAATCTTTGGAAGAAAGAAGACAAAACTCATTAAATCATCTCCAAGCATGCGAACTGCCTTTATGGCTGACTATAATAAAAGGTGATGGTGAGGAAAGGTTTGACGTGGCAACTTGGTTCTCATCACGGAACCCAAGAACCCGATGACGAGAGAAAGTCGGAAAATTTGAACCCAGTAGCTAGAGTCCATACATTATCATATCTTCTTTTGGTTGGAGCATATCAAGCTGAAACTCGGATGGAAACTGACTGAAAGCCAGGCCATCAGCGATTCCCCTCTGAAGGTTCATAGCATTAGAGAACTCATTGAAAGCCTAAAAGTAAATAAAAAGCGAAAATGGTAAAATCGTCCACTATATGATGAAAACACAGCAAGCGAAGGCGTCTTGAGTGACACAAAATCAAAATCGCAAAATAAATGAAAAATAGTGCGTTCAATAGTGAAAACCTGGCAAACAGGCACTTTGGATAGGTACCATGGTGAAAACCTGGCAAACAGGCGCCATGTGTAATCAATCATTGCTCTGCCATCTACTGTCACTTGGTCTAAACTTGGCTTAGGATGAAAGGTATCTTTGCCGTTGTTCTGCAAATCACCATCACATCCTACCTTACATGTCATAGTAGATAAATGATTGACATCAAGTCCTGACGACTGTCCGTCTACCAAGTCAACAGCATCCCGCCCATATCACTTGTGAATGACTAAGTCTTAGACCTAACTGGGGGAAAAATGTTTATCATGAAACTGCAGTGGATGTCACACATGATCTTAACATTGGCAAAAAGTCCTGAAAAAAAAAAAGACAAAAACATTGGCAAAAAGTCCTGAAAAAAGACAAAAACATCACAAAAAGTCCTGAAGAAAGACCTAAAAATCATAAAAACGTCCTGAAGAAAACATCAAACAAAATCATTAGACCACTCGAAGAACACGAACACACTATCATTTCTGGTCAAAGTCAATCATGTCAAATCGGTCTTTGTCATCTGTCTGAACTACGTTGTCTCTGCGCATTTGCTACGTAGGCAAGACCCATATTTGGGTCCTCGAGACATTAGGTTAGTCCTTTTAGGTTTGTCAAAATAAAATCATGACACAATATTTGTTCACCAAGACAAAGTCATCAGTCATGTCGAACTACGAGGTCTCTGAGTGTATGACGTAGGCAAGGCCATCTATCGATGAGCCCCCGAGGCCGCACTAGGTCAGTCCATTAGGGTTCATGACACTACATTGACACACACGTCTAAAATCTTCAATCGTTTTCCACATAGGAAGACTCCTAAAACAAAGTAAAACAATCATTTGTTCAAACATGGCTACCTCATCAACATGTCACTCATATCATCATGACAATGTCAGCATACGATCAAACACAAGTCAAACTCGGTCAAAGCAAGTCAAATCATCATACACCGGTCAAACTGTCAAATTTTGGTTAGTCTTCAGATGAGTCCTTCTGAAAGATAACCTCTATCATTTACACCTTAGGATGTGTCCTTCCTAGGCGTCGTCATCGTCATTCGACACTTTGAGTGATTCCCTTGACATCTAAGGATCACTCTTCATGACATCAGTATTCTTCAGATGTGTCCTTCTGAAGAACCAACTCTGTCATTTATGCCTTAGGATGTGTCATTCCTAGGCATCGTCATTATTTTGAGGGACCCCTTACGACCATTAGGGATCGAATCCTCTCGTCATCGGCATCATTCAGGATGTGTCCTTCCTGAATTCACCAAGTCTCGGCATTTTCCAAGATCAATCAAAACTTTCAACATTTTGACATCTCGACATTATCAAACATGGCCTCTTCGCATCAGAACAGTGGATATCCAAATGCACTTGGCAAACACTTGACAATTATCTTTTCATCTTTTATCATGTTATTAGTTTTTCAGTGAGATCCCACTAAGCAAGATTTAGAGAAGCGGCGACGTAGCATGACAATTAACACGCATGACTACTAGCTTCTCAGCAAGGTCCTGATCCTGGGATTTAGAAAAGCAACGACATATCATGATAGAGACTTTATTTTTGTAGTTTGACAATCATGTCACTAGTTTCTCAAGGATGTCCTGGAAACAGGATTTAGAGAAGCAATGGCGTTTCATGATCTGTCCTTGTCTTTTTCTGCTTGTGGGTGATTATGACAAAAGGACTGGGGCAATCACGCTCTTAGTATGAGTCATGATCATCCTTGTCTGTGACTGTTTTGTCTTAGGTAATGGTGCGACCTTGCACACCTTGATCTATGTCATATCATGGTGTTTGTTGACCATTACAATAGTTTGCCCAATGATGATTAAGAGCAATAAATATTAAAAGTCCTACAGTAAACTTTTGAAGGATTTGGTCTAGGAATTAACATGCATTTTCATAGGGCTTATGTCTTCTCTTCTTCGATCTGGTCATCTTCTCTCATCGGTCCCGTCATCTTCTCTCGTCCATCCCACGATGATATCCTGTGACATCCGAAAACATAAGTGCATATATGCTCATATACATTGCATTAAGTCCATACATACATCATCCATGGCATTAAATCATTAAAATAATCATTAGCATTACATTAACATAATCATTAGCATTGCACTAACATAATCATTAGTGTTGCATCTTTTACGTAAATACATCATACACATCATTAACATAAGCATATAAATAAGCATTACATCATCATGACTACAAGTAGACATCATAGGACATACATAGCATCATAAATCATACATCATACATGTCATAGTACATAAAGCATAGAATATCACATAACACATGTAGGCCACATCAAAACTGCATCATCATATAATATCATCTCAAAAATATGCAATGTCACAGGATAGAGTCAACGGATATCACAAAAATGAAGCTCGCAGGCTCAAATAATATAGTGTGTCACAATACAAAAATGCCCTAGGGAAGGCTCTCATCATCTCCTCGGGGAGAAGAATGTGGCGGAGGAAACTCTGTCACGGGCGCTAAAACAAGGGATGGTCCTGCAGTGGCCTGTGTCTGTGAAGCTGACGGAATACTGAGTGAAGGCATCATCGTGACAGTATAGTGCATCTGTGAGGTCACTGTGGCTGGACTCTGAGAGATAGAAGGATCTGTAACTGGTGGTTGTACCTATCCTGACCTCTGCACTGAACCAATGGAACCCTGACTGTGCCCTGAATGGTGACTCAGAGTATGCCTGCGAGAGTGGTGTGACCTGTGACCCGAGGTGTGTCCTGTGGAAGTAGACCCTCCGACACTGGTATGGCTCCTAGTACCACTGCCACTACCTAACCTATGCCCACTACCTGATCTCGTCTGTGACCAGGACAAGGTAGGATCTCGTCGCTCTGGTGGCACTGCCTGCTCATAAAGGGTCCTGTACTGCCCCAATCTGGTGCTCACCTTGGCGAGCTCCCGAGCCATGTCTCCCATCGGTCCTGTACATAAGGTCGCGAACTCTGTGCACCACTACACCGCATCCTGCTGGCGGATAAATCTCACTCGGGATCCCGCTTCTACACCTGCTACTTCCCAAAGCCGGGACAAGACTCACTCTGCAAGCAGCCAAGGGCTTCCACCTTCACTGGCCACTTCTCTGGACACCAAGGGTATCCGGGACGCAAGTAACCCTAAGAAGACGGTATCTCCTCCTCCCTCCACTCATCTAAGATCGATTTTGTCGATGATCTTCAGCCGATTCGATTTTATCGATTTGATCTGATCGATCTCTCGGAGATTTTGTTTTTGAGCTTTATTTAACGACGAAAAATTTATTCTGATCTTTATTTTTATGAGATTTGATCGATTTTTTTATCCGGTTGTTTTGATCTGAGATTGTTCGCCGCCACCATAGGTCATGGTGCCGGGCGGCTGCATCGATCCGTCAGCTTCCGCCTCTCCAACCCCAGGCCTGGGCTACTAGCCCATCTATCTGCTGTGTCACAAAGGCCACTGGGATAGTCGGCCCCCATGCATACTCTCGGGAAGATCTGGCATACTCTGCCATCCCCACGAGCACATCCTGCTGCTCGCCGAACTGTCTCAACACACGCTGCGGCAGGAACATCTCAATGATCAAAGACGTCTGCACTGTCCTGCCAATAAGGTATTTGTACTGTCTGCAGAAGCTCATGTGTTGATCCTCATCATCCCATGGCTCACAATCCCTGTATGGCCTCCAGATGAACGTCACCATGGTATCGATCTGATGCCGCCACCATCCTGTCTCACCCATGTGGGTCTGTTGTAATGCGTCGGCATAATAGTAGGAGTAGGGCATCCCCGCGGCTAGCTGTGGTCTATCAATGGGAGGGCGGAATATGGCAATGTTCTCCCATGCCCAGATCATCATAAGGGTGGTCCCACAAGAGATACTCTCTCCTCTCCTGTACACGACGTTGTGAAGCTGGTGATATAGCATCCCTAGCAGGCAAGGACCCCACGCATGAATTGTCCTGTCTCGCCTCATGCCGGCCAGGACGTCCCCCCAACCAATCGGAAATCCATGTCCTCGTCGGTCAGGAACCAAAATCCCAGCAATCAGAGTCGCCAGAAATGCATCGAAGCGCCCATAGTGCTCCGCTAGGAAATCCCAATGGATCTCATAACCCTGAATGCCGAGTCCAGCACCCTGATCCTGATAATATGCACGAAAGGTCTGCTCGCCGTGACACGGATCATACACAATCCGCTCCCCTCGAATAGGAATCCAGAGAATACGGTAGACATCCTCCAGGGTAATGGTAGCCTCACCTGTTGGCAGGTGGAAGGAATAGGTCTCAGAATGCCATCGCTCGCACAGCGCCGTCAACAAACCCCTGTTCGCTCGAATGGCGGGCATGAACGTGGCATAGAATAAGCCTAGTCTCATCAATCGTCGCCTCTCTCATGGGCCCAACTGATTGGCAAACCGAAAGGTGGTCGGTCTGCTCTCTCGGGTATAAATAGGGGCAAGCTGCCTCTGCAAAAAGATGAACAATGCATTAGCACTTTTGGACAACTAACAACATCATGAAAAGTAACTAAGGTCATGCAAACATCAAAACAAGTTTTATTAAGAAAACAGGCAAATACGTCGCAAAAAACCAATTGCATCACGAAAAAACAATTGCGTCATTCAAAACATCAAATGCGTTTGAATAGTTCAATTGCGTCGCTATATCACACTTGTGTCACGAAATTGTGCGGTTGTGTCGCCACATTGCGAATGCGGCGCGACATTACAATTGCGACATTCAAATAATCAGTTGCATCTTGAAATAACGATTGCGGCACTTGACCGGTCAAATGCGACTCGGTATGGCACTTGCGTCGCACGAATTATCATATGCGGCGCAAACCACCGGTGAGGCTCGTTTATTCAATGCACTTGCATCGCGACGCATCAAATGCGTCGAACACGAAAGAAATTGCGGCTTACGCGAACGCATATGCGTCGCAGCGCATTTGTTGTCTACCCTAGAAAGCATGAAAAAGCACGTAAAACGATAAAGTGACAAAGTTAGTTTAGGGTACATACCGCCGGCTCTGAGCCCTCTAGCCGTCTGAAGGTCCTCATGATCTCCCCACGGTGCTCTGACACTGGAATAACCATCCTCGCTACTGCGCCTTTCGCTCTGAGCTCTCAAGTTTTGCAAGGTAAATAGTGAAAATGAATTGACTTTTACCCCTTTGTCAACCTATTTATAAGGTCAAAATGGCATTTTTCAACCAAAGTCAATATTGGAGGCTCATTTCCGCACCTTTGACCTCCCCGTAAGTTGCTTTAAACATGTCAGAATCCGAAACCGGCTGCGCCATTGTTTTTCTAGTTATCAAATTGATTTATCGGGACCCTTTGCAAATTTTTCTGGCGCCGACCCAAAATTTGAAAATTTCCCGAGGGGGCAAAGATACTCCGTACCTTCACTGGGGCATATTCCTGACTTATTTTTCTTTGTCATAATGTGACAAGCGACATTATGACAAAGAGGGGCAAAATGTAGACACCTAAAAATGACCTAGGCCTGCAAGCTTCATTTTTACCACTTTCGTCCTAGCATAATTAAGTCATTTAATTATGTTCTTGGTCCACATTTGACTATTGATTAAATAATTCATAATTATTTAATTAATTCATGTCATTTGTTTCTCCTTGATTATTAAGTAAATAAATGTTATTTATTTATCTAATACGTCATTAATTATTTAAGTCTTCCTTTAATTAAATAAATTTCTTAATTTATTTAATCCCCCTTTTGTCATTTATTTCTCCATGATTATTAAATAAATAAATGTTATTTATTTATCTAATACGTCATTAATTACCTAGGTCTTCCTCTAATTAAATAAATTTCTTAATTTATTTAATTCCCCTTGGTCATTTATTTCTTTTTGGTTATTAAATAAATAAATCTTATTTATTTAATTACATCACTAATTAAGTCCCCTTCTTTTAAAATTAAATAGATTCTAATTTATTTAATTTTTGTCCATTTCCCACTATAATTAAATAATTATTTTAATTATTTTAATTATTCATTAGCCTCTTCTCTCATCAAATTAAATAAATTTTTATATTTAATTTAGCCCACTCTCTTGAATTTTGAATTAAATCATCATTTAATTCAAAATAATTCCTTTTGTCACATTCCTCCATATTTAAATAATATCTTTATTATTTAAATTATTCACTGGTCACCTGGAGTAAATAAATTTTATTATTTAATTTCTCCAGCAACCTCTTTGTCCGTGCCAATCTTATCCCTTGACATCTCATTTAATTTCAGCCCTTGATTGAATTATTTTATAATTCAATCTCAACCCTTCATCTTTATCATTGCCCTAATTTTGACCTAACCCTATTTCACACTGCAACATTCAATCTTGACCATTGATTTTAGGGTATTTGTCATCTTCTCATCCTGGCCACACATTCAAAATTGCAGTTTTTATAAAATGGCAATTTTGTTCTTATTTCAGGGGCTCTCTCTCTCTCTCAGGCTCATTCTGTCAACTTAGGTTATTTTATCATTTGCAGTCATTGCCATTTCTAGTCTATTGTGAGTTCATTGTGAAGTCATATCTTTTATACAAATCCTTCAACACTCGCATAGGGCTTTGTCATTTGTCATAGTTGCTCATTAGAAATCTGAGGGCTTCTTTATTTACTGCAAGTTAGGAGGTGTAACAAAGGTCAACCATGGAAGATGAGGACTTAGGGTAACATTGTTCCTTTTGTTTTCTTATTATTTCCTTTGTGCTTTGTTATTTCATTGGAATTTTAATGTTATTGTGCTAACCCCTCTAACAATTCTCTGATTTTCCCTTGATTACAGATCTCATAAGGTTTCCTTGTACCAACATTGAGAAACATCAAACTACCCTACAAAAAGGTTACTAGAATTAGACTTGTTTTACAAAAAAAGTACCCACTAAACACCTTGAACTTGCAAAGACTCTTTATAAAGTCTTAAATTGTGTTCCAAAACTTCAAATTTTCCAACTATTTCTCAGACTTAGGACCTCCATACAACAGATCCATGAAACCCTCCATTTACACCCCAAAACCTAGGGTTTATTGAAAACCATCATTCCACACCTTACCAGACCCTCAAACCACTTCAAGCACTTTGATTAAGCCCTGCACATGCTCAAGAATTCATGAGAAATGACTATCTTCAAAGATTTCATAAAACCCTAGACCCAAATCACCACTTTCATGTATTTTCCTTAGCAAAAACAACAGGGCAACAGTTCTATCTCCCTTATTTCTTCTCCACAACTCAAGGAAAGCATCCTACCTTTTACTCAAACTCCCTAGGGCCCATTACAGTAGTCACAGTCGGTGTATGGGCCCTTAGAACATGAATTTGGTTACAAAACCCTCAAACAGGGTATTCTCGGTCTGCTTCAAGAAAACAAAGATTCCTGCCACAAGACCCTATGGGATTCCTTCAAAATTGGTGCAAAAGAATGTTAACATAGGCCACCACAAAATTCAAGTGATTACATAGCAAAATCAGGTTGTACAGGTTCGTACAGGTCTGCAAATGTCAGGAAAACTCAGAAAATGAATGAAAAAAATAGAGATAATTCTTATTGCAAATGCTTC
>VDFB02110034.1:0-41493 GCA_007258455.2 Sequoia sempervirens
AAAAGTCCTCACAACACCACAAATCTAAACTCCTGCAACATCTCAGATCAATTCTGCAAAATTTGATGGCAGTTCTTCAATTACCACATTGTAGAATTTTTGTATATCCACGAGCATTCTCTCATCATCCCGGGTGACAAAGTTAATTGCCACATGCTTCCTACCAAATCGCCCACTACAACATATACAGTGGAGATAGTTTTCTGGTTGTGTTGGCATATCGTAATTGATAATGAGATAAAGTTCATGAACATCAATGCATCGGGTCAAAAGGTCAGTCGTAATCAGAAATCTGGAAGAACCAGATCTGAATTCTCTCATATGATGTCTCTAGTATTCTCATCCATACCGCCATGTGTTGCAGAGACTCTGTGATCACGAGCTCTCATTTGGTCTGTGAGCCAATCAACCTTTCTCCTGCTATTGACGAAAATCACACTCTCATGTGTTATTGCTAACGTTTCACACATCACATAGGGTGTCTGGCTTATAATCCTCTTTGTCCACATTGACATAGAACTGTTTAATACCCTCCAGAGTTAGCTTCACAACAATCCGTACCGGATTATTCATGAACTTCCTTGTGATCTGCAAGGCTTCCGGAGACATTGTAGTGAACAAAGCGCCAACTTGGAGTTTCAGAAGAAGTAAGTAAAAGATATCACATGTCTGACAGAAAAAGAAGATCAATTAATGAACAAAACAAAGGATTGTTTGTAAAAGTTGCATATGATAAGATCTAGTCCAGATTCCTATTAGTATTTTATAAATGCAGCTCTAATATTACCCGATACTTGAGATCAAGTGAGAACAAGTCATCTGGTTCATAAAGAACAAATATTTTAATATAATCAGAGCGCAGGGCACGGCGACGCAGCATATCATAGACCCTGCCAGGTGATCCCACAACAACATGCACACCAGATAGGAGAATACGTTGGTCCTCCCGGATGCTCGTTCCTCCAACACAAGCATGTACCTTAACTAGGGAGAGGGCCCAAGACAGTCGGTATGGGGTCCAATAGTCGTGCACCCAATCGTACATATAATACCCAATAGTCGTTTATATAATGTCTAATAGTTGTGAATTGACTACCCATAATTAAACAAAATGTATGCTTTTGATCTAAAAAACAACCAATCATGTGATACCACATCAGCGCTTAACTACTCATGATGTAATGCAATTGAGTTATCCACTTATTTTAAATTTTTCATTAATTCCTTGATAAAAAACGAGAGATATTTATGTGTGGCATCATATTTGATGATGTGGCCCTGAAACCTTAGTTATAAGCAGAGCAGAACTTGGCCAGTCATTGTAAAAAATTAGCTTGGGAGGATTTGAATTTCAACGAGATACTAGGGAAGCACGGGTTAGGGTGCACCACTACTGGGGCCTCCTCTAGTAGGTAATCACCAAGTGCTCTCATTACTTTTTCTATTTTCTGTGCCAGATCTTGAGTTGGTGCCAGAACTAATGCCTGGCAGTCCCGCAGATTGTAGTCCAGCTGTTGAAGAATTCCTGAACACAATGTAACAGTCTTTCCTGAACTAATGCTTGCGTAGAGAGTGAATGAGTAGCGGATTGAACCCTTAAAGAAAATGCAGTTCACGAGCCTTGTGTATAGGGCATTTGACGTTTCACATATGGTGAAGAATTGAAGGCTTGAAGCCTATGTATCTCATTTATGCATGCATTGAAGGCTTCAAGTGTGCCGAGTGACACAAATTAAATGCGTCATTTTCCTCAAAGCTAGGTACACCAGTTATTTCAAAGTATTAAAATTTAATGTGCAGATCGATGCAGGGAAAAGATTATTCTTTCAAATTTGCAACGTGTAAGTTGCAGGATTCATTCCCAAGGACATGCAATACCTATCATTCCATAGAGCGCCGCCAAATCTATTCTTTAGGTTATTCCACGCACTCGATTGCATTCTTCTATTTAGGCTATTTTCACTCAATTCTCATAATACAATCGTGCGAGCAGTACATTTAATCTGGTATTTCACTCTTTGCAGTACATGGTAAACAGCTTTCAAGACATTAATCTGCACACATTTCCCAGCACTGATATCAAAGCTTGATCATTTCGAATCAAGAACCTTATGCCGCATTGAATTTGCAATCAATTCCGCACATTTCCCCAATCTCGTCTGGATTTCGATGTCCTCCGGAATGGCGTAATTGTGATAGGATGATAAAGATCTATAATGTTTTGATATGTTTTTTAAACTATTCTTAAATTTGATTTTTATAAAATTATTCTTTTAATTAAATTTAATGATTTGTATAAGAAAAAAATTAATATTTTTTTGAAACCATAATTTGTTTTCCTAATTACTTCAATATCTATAAAATATTATATTATATTATATTAAAAAAAATCATTAGTTTATATTATATTATAATTAATAATAATATTTTACTAAGAAGAGGATTATAAGTAATATTATTTAAATTATAATTAAACTAATAAAATCTTAAAACAAGAGTTGCAGGATAGTCAAAAAGTTATAGAATAGTTATGTTTTAATTAGTTGTGTTTGATAAGTTTTAGCAACAATGTTGACAAAACAAATAAATAAATAATAGTTATAGTAGCAAAAACAAATTTGGGACCCCAAATTTCCTTTTTACTTCAAATGGTCTTCAAACATAGAAACTTCATGTAGATGTTAATGAAATGTTTTATGCACATGTTTTGAAAGATGTTATCCAATTTTTTATTTACAAGCAACTAATATGGTTGGCAGCCTCCATTAGTTTATATTATATTATAACTAATAATAATATTTTACTAAGAAGACGGTTATAAGTAATATTATTTAAATTATAATTAAACTAATACAATCTTAAAACTTGGGCAGCGAAGTTCCTGCCAAAAAATTATAGAATAGTTATGTTTTAATTAGTTGTGTTTGATAAGTTTTAGCAATAATGTTGACAAAATAAATAAATAAATAATAGTTATAGTAGCATAAACAAAATTGGGACCCCAAATTTCCTTTTTACTTCAAATGGTCTTCAAACATAGAAACTTCATGTAGATGTTAATGAAATGTTTTATCCACATGTTTTGAAAGATGTTATCCAAATTTTTATTTACAAGCAACTAATATGGTTAGCAACCTCCCAAACCTCAGCCCATAAATTCAATCTTTTGTCAATGTCCTCAACACTACTAGATGAACAAACAATTTCCAAATGTAAGAGATTCTTGAATGTCTAACCAATATTACCAACATTTACATCCCATGAAATAATAATTGATCTGAAAAAATTCCTTTGTTCATTATTCAAACTCAAGGAATTATGTTTCAATTCTAGCAAGCAATATCACAAATGATAAGTAACATGAAATTTACTCTGTTTTCAGTTTATCTAAAGCCAAAAATGAGATTCCAACATTACATTTCAGAATATTACATTAAAAACAAATAACTTGTTTGCATACAAAAAATCAACACCATAATGCATGTTAATCAAAATGTTAAGCAGCGATATTCAAATTTAATCTTTCTGCTCATGTAAAACAATCATGAAATTCAAAACAAACTGTTGCACTGATGCTGAAATTTTTTATTTCACTACTAAATATTTTGAACTTATGTAGTCCACCAGGCAATCTGAACTTCATCTCAAAAATTGTGATTCAGTTGAGAAAATATTATACTCATTTAGTAGACTGACATAGCTTCAATCTAAAACATTTTTCTATAGATGATTATGGAAGAGACTCGTGGTACAAAGAAAATGGATATCTGTAAATGAATATGAAAAAACCCTCAGAACAGAACATGCATAATTACTCTCCTATGGGAGACTTTCAATTTTTACACAACCTCAAATTAATAGGATTAACCGATCTACCTAACAACTCATTTACATAACATTTACATAAGATTTACAGTTGGTTTGGATCTATATCATCTGCTTAACAACTTGCAAAATTACAATTTTGAGAGAAACTGCCTCAAAAAAATGGAACTGCACCATAAGCACAGTGATGCCAAGAGACTGTTGATATCGATAGTGGAGTCGCAAATAGGCAAGCGGTAAACATAACAAAGTAGAGCAAGGCACCATGTATTGTGTGTTCTAATATAATGAACTACCTTGGAGCTAGTTCTGAACCTTGATTGCTTAATGTAGGATTTGATCCAATAGTACCATTATCTGGAGGAGGTCCCACACCCCACTTCCCTTCTAATTTTGAAGGTTCAACAACATGAACTCCTCCATCAATCATTCCAAGATCAAATTGATTTGGTTCAGATGGATGTGATGCAATTACTAGAGTATAGACACTGCATGAATAGTCAAGAATACATTAAATCATAAAATGTTGGATCCATAAATATTCCTACATCACTTAATTTTGCCTCCCTGAGCCAACTTACCTATTCATTCCTAAAGGAAAATATGTAGAAGGTGCAATACGATAGTGTGGCCTCAAGCTCTCTGCATCAAATACACCTACTACACCATCACAAAAACTTGCAAATACTAGGAGGCTATCACCTGAGTATATTGCACTTTTCCTTGTCTCTTCCAAAATATCAAGATGCCTCATAGCAGCATGTTTTACAATCTCAAAAATTTGTTCCCTAGTAAAAGGATCTATCAGTTTGAAAACATCTTCTCCAATCTCTGGGGCATTAGAGTCCTCAAACTCTTGATGACTTCACTTCTTTCCATCTATTTTTGTCAAGAAAACACCCATTGGGGAACATTTAACAACCAATGTCAATCATCCATTCAACCTTATAACAAATTTTGGGTTAAAAAACCCACAATTAGAATTTAACAAAACACATGACGTTTGAAATCTTTACATAAAATCAACTTTTTCAGTGACAAAATATAAAATTTTGTTTGGTTCAAGATGTAGTCCTAGAGTGAATTGTTTATTTTATGCTTGCTTGATAGGAGATTACAAATTTAGCTAGGTATAATCAAACCAACATCCTGAACAACTACATTCTACAGAGAGGCATAATAGAGAGACAATAGAAAAGAGAATGGATACCGAGTACCTGATATTTAAAGAAAGAAAGTCCTATGTCCATTTGGAAGCATTGGGAAATTTTAGGACATATTTTTAGCATGTTATGGAGAGTCTAACAAACATAATTTGACCTCTTGACCATCACCATGCACCATCTATAATGCTACAAGAACATCATTAGGCAAGTTTTGGAGGAAGCTTAATTGAATGAATTATGTTTCATTTGACATAGTAAAACCAATCATGCTACAGTCAAAATTGAGCATGTACTTGCATGGTTGGTATTGGTAGTAGACTATAGAAGAGACCACTGTCTTAGTCACTTAAGAGACAATTTTCTAAGAAACATAGATAAATTCTTTAAGCATTAAAGAGTGTTTCCTTTCCAGATGGATTCCGCTCATTTCGTGGCCATTTCCACAGTTTGTGAAGTGCATTTGATGCCAATGTTAAAATAGAAAAACTAGAATTAGTGTATATCAGTCTTGTAATCTCCAAAAGACAATACGTTACTACTTGTATCAAGAAACAGTGTGCAATGCTAATTCTACTTTCATTATGTTTTTATGATAGAGATGAAATCTTACCTTGCTTGAATGTGTCACATCTGGTAGCCTTAGAGACTTACACTAGACTTGATCAATAATTTCAGTCAATTTCCAATTCTCAAGTTCTTGTCTATAGAATCCTCTAAAATCCTTGGCTTAACATCTGTTGTCTGATTGTTGTCTATATTATTCTGCATGTCTCAAATGTAATTTTTTGTAAGAATTCAGACAAAAAAGGAATAATGGAATATTAGTTGTTTTTGATAAAGGAAAAAATAGATTTTGAAGGGACCCAGACCCTTTAACAAAAAGAGCAGGGCTGCAGAAAAGACAACATACATGTACTAGAAGTAAAGACCAGCCCAAAAAATAAATACTATTCAAGATTTTACATTTTACAATTTTTTCTGTGGGAGAATCATGTCAAAGAAGGTTTAGAGGATTTATCTTTTTTTCCTTTAATTGTGATCCAAACTTCTTCCACTTGCACCACCTTACCATGCCAAACCAGCTCGCTACTTTCATGAAGATGAAAGCTAGTAGCCAAATTATTTGGAGTTTCATCTTGATTCTTGTGCACAGATAAAGACTTTTTTGAACAGCCACCAGAAAGGGAAGCCGATGCACTTTCACTTGAAATGGAAGTCTTTGACTCAATAGGGGTTGCCCTTGTGACCCCACCATTTGAGACAACTGGTGGGGGTATCCCAAGACCCAGAGATTCAGAAGCAACCACCTCTAAAAAAATCTTATTTTGACTGCCTTTTCTCAATCATAATGTCAAGGAGAGGTACCCCTTTTCCACCAAGTGAAGTTGTCTTTGTTTTTTTCCTTAGAGATGCTAAACTAAAATATTCTGCGTAAATAAAATAAAAGACATAATTTCATATGATGTTAAAGAGTTAAATGTGTTTAAGGAAATCCCTTACAAAGTCATTCATAGACATGGCTTGTGGATTTCTCCCTGTACGTTCCATAACACCAGAATGGGAACTAGGTGTATTTACTGTAACATGCATAATGTTTACAATTAGAGCCTATAGACCAAGAAACACTTTAGCTAGAGTTTTTGGTTCTTAAAATCAATATATGGGAATTTTTATGTTGAACGAACACATGCAATCATGATTTTACCTTAGATACCATTGCCTCTATAGGAACCCTTACTACTTCAATACTCTCCAACATACAAATCAAGTGAAGTCTGTTTGCATTAGCTAATATTTTGATGTCATTATCACTTTTTGTGACTGCTAGCAAGTTACCATCTTTGTTGAAACAAAGACGTGGGATGCCCTAAAGTTTGTGACAACATTACACAAGGAAAATACATTAAGATATGGACAAGAGACCTATATCAACAAAATTCTAAATTTTAACAATACTAGTATTTTATATCATATGAAATTCCACCATACTAATAGTTATAAATGATTATTAAACTATTACTTGTAAACCACCCTCAGCCTCAGTAGTTGTCAAAATATTAATGTTATCCATGTCCAAGAACTTAATTATAAATTCATTTCCAGCTGCCAAAAACTAAATTTTGGTTGTATCAAACTGTACAACACCCAAGAAATGCTTCCAGAAACTAGAATAAGTTCTCTTAATTTCTCCTTCACTTTCATTCCACTCAACCAAGAATGACTCACCTTCTTTACTTGTTCCATAAGAGAAAGCTGCATTACAGTAGAAGCAAAGCATGCCTCAACTTTACAAAGATTTTGTTGGTATTTTGTGCTAAAATCTGCCTAGTCATTGCAGGCTTCAACCCTGTGACAATGATCATATGTTATGATTTCCCAAATCCTAGCCTACAGATAATTTTTACCTCATGATAAACATCTGAAACTACTGTATGGCAAAGAAATGAAATTTTTGGAACATTTAACTAGGAAACATAGTGTCAATGTGTGTTGTAGAAAATGTAAGGAAAGCTTAGGTGCGAAAAAAACTCTCCCAACGTCAAAACCTCAAGTAAGAATGTAGATATGACTTTAAATTTTTTGCAATTACAGTTCAATCAGATACACTTGAAAAGAATAATAGAAAAGAGAAATAAAGGCATACACAATTAGACACCAGATTTACGTGGGAAAACCCTTACGGGAGAAAAACCCACCACACCAAGAAAAGCCTCTTTGTATTATAGTAACGAAAATTACATACAGAGATCAGACTTAACTTTCTAATGTCAATTTATAGCAGCAACATTCACTGATCAATCTTGTATAGAACATTAATCTCATAATTCTCTCAAACGCATACAATGAACCCACTCAAATCAATCCGTGTTCAATCGAACAACACTTTCGTTATCTCGAACTATTCACCATCATCCATTACAGAGCGTAATCCATTCTCTCATAGTTTTTTGATCTTCCACACAGGAACGGTCGCAACAGTTCAACTGCCAACGGTTCACATTCTGCT
This sequence comes from Sequoia sempervirens, assembly GCA_007258455.2. Taxonomy (NCBI): domain Eukaryota; kingdom Viridiplantae; phylum Streptophyta; class Pinopsida; order Cupressales; family Cupressaceae; genus Sequoia; species Sequoia sempervirens. The sequence continues at coordinate 7,999 of VDFB02110034.1, forward strand.
TCTCTCATTAGCTTAGAACACACCATGTAGGACAATCATTCGATCAAATAAGTTCAAACTAAACCACATGTCAGTGAGACACCAGACCGTGTCTCCTCGATGCTAGAACGCATGACTGTCCTTATCGGCAAGAGTCACCACCATCGGCAAGAGTTATATCGAGTGCAAACCCATCAGTCAGACACACTCTATCGCTAAGACTTCACACCGATATCCATCTCATGTAGATCTATCAACAAGAGTTTTTCTATCGCTAAGAGTTAACAATGAACAAAAATCCATCGGCAAGATATCCTCTATCGAAAAGATTTCACACCAATCATAGAACAGTCAGAGAGACCAACACTATTGGCAAGAGTTCTTGTCGAACAAAGACTCGTTGGCCAGACATGTTCTATCAGCAAGAGTTCTCACCGAATACAGACCTATCAGTGAGACCAACAATATCGACGAGAGATCATACTGAATGCAAATCTGTTGACGAGACCAACATTGTCGCTTAGACTCTTATCGAGCCTTCATGTCACCCCAATGAAATTCGTGTGTAAAACCATCGGCGAGACATACCCTATCGGAATGAGTCACTCTGAAGGTTCACATCTCTCCCTGATGCCACTCGTCGCCAAGAGTCTCCCTAATAATCACCAGGAGTCAACCCCTCGGCAAGAGGTCTACTCAGACGGAAAGAGATAGGAATTTCACAGCGATAGCCATGTCTTGCCGATGACTCCCATCGGCAAGACAGAACCAAAGTCTCAGCGACTTTGATCTTTTGAACATAGCTGTTGGTCAGTAAGACATTCTGACGGTCTCATCGATTTTGCTCTTTTCAGGAGTTTCATGTCACTAAGCTTGAGGCACATTTTCCAACAATCTCCCACTTGACGAAGATCTTACTGACACCTTTAGAGCACAACAAAAATACTAAAATTCATGGGCACTAAGGCCCATCGAACTGGAACACCACCTAAACTTGTCTATGCTCACTGGTTTCATCAATGCATTTGCAACATTTTCCATAGTATCCACTTTTTCTAAAGAGAGCTTTCCATCCTCCACTATATCTCATACAAAATGATACTGCACATCAATATGTTTCGTCCTGGCATGGAAAGTAGGATTTTTTGCCAAACAAATAGCACTCTGACTGTCACAGTAAATTGGAATTTTCCCTACATCAAACGCAATGTTAGAACACAAAAATTTTAACCAGATTGCTTCTTTACAAGCGTGTCTTGCTACCATGTATTCTTCCTCTGTAGTGGACAAAGCGACTATAGCCTGCCGCTTACTCATCCAACTAATTGCACCACCATTCATCATGAAAATATATCCACTGGTGGATCTTCTACTATCAATGTCCCTTGCCTAATCAAAATCCACATAGCCTCGAATGCTAAGAGTCCTCTGTGATTCATCCAAATTCCCATGGTAGCACAAAGCATATTCTGAAGTGCCCTTCAGATATCTAAACACTCTTTTCACAACATCCCAATGTGTCCTTCCAGGATTTACCATAAAATGACTAAGTATTCCAATTGATTGGGCAATGTCTGGCCTTGTACAAACCATTGCATACATTAAAATACCAACTGCACTAGCATAAGGCACTTTGGTCATGTCCTCCATCTAATTAAGAGATTTTGGACAGTCTTCAATAGATAGCTTCGTTCCCTACAACACTGGAACAACTAGTAGCTTGCAATCAGTCATACAAAATCTTTCTAGAACAGTATTAATATACTTACTCTGGCTAAGCCAAATTTTTCTACTTTTTTTGTTCCTGGTTATTTCCATTCCCAGAATATACCTGGTTGTCCCAAGATCTTTCATTTCAAACTTTGTAGACAACTAAGATTTTAGATCAAAAATCATTAACTTACTATTGCCTATGAACAACATATCAGCAACATAGAGAGCAATAATAAGAACACGATCATTTTTAGCTTTGTAATATACATAATGATCAAATTTTGATCTTACAAATCCCAATGACAAAACAAAAGTGTCAAACTTCTGGTACCACATTCTAGGAGATTGTTTTAATCCATATAGAGATTTTTTCAACTTACAAACTAGTTTTTCTTTACCTTTTTCCACAAAGTGCTCAAGCTGGGACATGTAAATTTCTTCTTCAAGGTTGCTATGAAGAAATGTTGTCTTCACATCCATCTGTTCAATCCCTAAGTTATACACTACGGAAAGTGACAAAAGAAATCTGATAGATGTCAGCGTAGCTACACAAGAAAATATTTCTCCATAATCAATTCCCTCTACCTAGGAATATCCCTTCGCAACCAACCTCGCCTTATACTTTTCCACACTGCCATCCAAACCTATTTTCTTTTTAAATACCCATTTGCAGCCGACAAATTTTCTGCCTTCAGGCAAGGGCACTAAACTCGAAGTATCATTCTTTTCTAATGATGCCATTTCTTCATTCATGGCTTCCAACCAAGAGTTTGAATCAGACATTCTAAATGCCTCTTTCACAGTCCTAGGCTCATCAGTGCTAGAAATTAAAGCATAGGCAGAAGTAGAATCTAACAAAGAAAACCCATACCTATCAGGTCGCTTTCTTTCACGTGTTGACCTCCTCATAGGTTGAGGCTGAGGTTGATCTTCTTCTTCAGAACTCTCAGAACTGCTTGAGCTCTCCTCAGTTTCAGGTACATTTTGAATTTTGAATTCCTCTTTATCTAGTGTCGGAGGAATTTCAACTACACCCTTTTTATTTTCTGATTTTTTCTCTGAGTATAGATCCAAAGTAGAAGGCTTCAGCTCACAAAAAATAACACTTCTGCTATATAGAACCTTCTCCGTATCCGAATTCCAAAGCTTGTATCCTTTTATGCCAGCACTATAACCAATAAAAACACATTTAACAGCCTTGTTTTCCAATTTAGACCTTTTTTCATTCGGCACATATACATATGCCTCACATCCAAAGACACGAATGTGTCTCAGAGAGGGCTTCTTTCTAGACCATGCGTCCAAAGGTTTTTTCTCAACAAGAGTAGAGTTCGAAGAACGGTTTATTAAATAACATGTTGTTGCACCTGCCTCAACCCAAAACTTCTCCTCCAAGCCAGCACTACTTAGCATACTTCGTGCTCTTTTCATCACTATCCTGTTGAACCTTTTAGCAACTCGATTTTTTTTCAGAGTGTAAGGTGTAGTTTTCTGTCTTTTGATTCCATGATCTTTATAGTACCTTTCGAACTCATCAGAACAAAACTCACCGCCATTGTCAGTCCTTAAACATTTATTTTTCTTCCAGTCTGATTTTCAAAAAGGTTTTTAAATTCCTTAAAACAACTGAACACTTCTGATTTACTTTTCAAAAAATAAATAAATTCCCTTCTTGAATAATCATCAATGAATGATACATAATATCTTGATTTAGACAAAGAAGGAACATTTACTGGACCAAAAACATCATAATGTATATAATGAAGTAAACTAGAAGATTTGTGAGGATTGGAGTAGAATAAACATGGTGTTGTTTACCATATATACAATGTTCACAAAACTCGAATTTGAGGTTACAATCATCAAGCCCTTCAACTAGGTTTTTATTTTTCAAGGTTTTTAAACCTTTTTCTCCAATGTGGCCAAACCTATGATGCTAGAGCATAGTCTTTTCTATTGGAAGTTTAACTTCAATAGAGTCTGCACTATCAGGAACATTTTTCTCCTTTTCTCCATTAGTAGCCTTTTGTGACTTTGCAGAGACACTATTGCATTGCATAGCAAGTGCATCCAGCTTATACAAGGTACCAATACGAGTACCCCTTGCTAGCACCATTGACCCTCCAGTCATTTTGCAGCCATTTCTAGAGAACATGACTTGTACTCCAACATCGTTCAACTTACTAACATAAAGTAAATATCGAGCTGGACCTGGTATATGCATTACATCATTGATTCCCTTCACTCTTCCATCAGGGAACTGTATTCTGAATCTTCCACGGCCAACTATTTCTAGAGATGAATCACTTGCCAAATACACCCTTCCACCATCATATTTTTCATACTTAGTGAACCAATCTCTATGAGATGTCATGTGGAAATATGCTCCAGAATCAATCAGCCAGACATCATCTGATGCTTGTGTAGCCAAGGCTACAATGAAAGCGTCTGCATCACTATGAGAAGAATCATTGTCGGAAGAATACTTCTTCTTCTTTTTCTCCTCTTTGCAATCCTTTCGAACATGACCAAGTTTCCCACAATTCCAACACTTTACCTTGGACTTCTTACTAGGAGACTTTGATCTCCCCTCTAATTTGGATTTGGACTTCTTGTCCTTCTTCTTGCCTTTTTCTTTCGATTTGCCTCGAATAGCAAGAGCCTCCTTCACCATCTCAGAAGATTGTTTTCTCCTCTCTTCTGATAACAAAGAAGCCATTGAAAACATATTCCATCTTAAAAGAGGAATTAGTACTCCCAATAGCCATCACCAAGTGATCCCACAAATCTGGCAAAGAACATAACAATAGCATACATCGATCTTCTTCATCAATCTTCACACCCGTAGATGTTAACTGAGCAATCAGCATGTTGAAAGCATTCAAATGATCAAAAACAGATGCTCCTTCCTACATTTTCAAAGAGTATAGCTTTTTCCTCAAGAACAACTTATTCACCAAGGACTTGCCCTGATAAATAGCTCCCAGTCTTTTCCACAAAGAGGATGCTATCTTTTCTTCATGAACATTTAGAAGAACAAAGTCTGCTAAATAGAGTAGGCTTCGTTCCAGACACAGCAAGCCAAAGATCACGATCAACCAATAGATCTTCCATTTTGAGTTTCCACAACTCAAAATTATCGCCATTGAATTTCTCAATTTCAATCTTTCCTTATGTGCAATTGCCATCTTAATCTGTAATTTGAATTACCAGACTTCTACAAGACTCCCACTTAACAGAATTGACAAAAAAAACCCAATGTACCCACAAGGATAACACAACTGGCCAGGCTATGATTCCACTTGCAAGGAAAGCTTAGGTGCGGAACAAACTCTCCCAACGTCAAAACCTCAGGGAAGAATGTAGATATGAATTTAAATTTTTTGCAATTACAGTTCAATTAGATACACTTGAAAAGACTAACAAAAAAGATAAATAAAGACATACACAATTGGACACCAAATTTACGTGGAAAAACCCTTACGGTAGAAAAACCCACCACACCAAGAAAAGCCTCTTTGTATTATAGTAACAAAAATTACATACAGAGATCAGACTTAACTTTCTGATGTCAATTTATAGCAGAAACATTCACTAATCAATCTTGTACAGAACATTAATCCTACAATGCTCTCAGACGCATACAATGAACCCACTCAGATCAATCCGTGTTCAATCAAGCAAAACTTTCATTATCTCAAACTATTCACCATCATCCGTTACAGAGCATAATCCATTCTCTCACAGTCTGTTGATCTTCCACACAGGAATGGTCACAACAGTTCAACTGCCAATAGTTCACATTTTGCTTTTCTCATTGGCTTAGAACACACCACGTAGGACAATCGTTCGGTCAAATAAGTTCAAATTGAACTACATGTCAGTGAGACACCAGACCGTGTCTCCCCGATGCCAGAACACCTGACTGTCCATATCGGCAAGAGTCACCACCATTGACAAGAGTCATATCGAGTGCAAACCCATCAGTTAGACACACTCTATCGCTAAGAATTCACATCGATATCCATCTCATGCAAATCTATCAGTACGAGTTTCGCTATTGCTGAGAGTTCACAACAAATAGAAATCCATTGGCGAGATATCCTCTATTGGTAAGAATTCACACTGATCATAGAACAGTCGAAGAGACCAACACTATCGGCAAGAGTTCTCACCGAACACAGACTCGTCATCCAGACATGTTCTATCGGCAAGAGTTCTCACCGAATATAGACCTGTTAGTGAGACCAACAGTATCAGCGAGAGATCATACTAAATGCAAATCTGTCAGCGAGACCAACACTACCGCTTAGACTCTTATCGAGCCTTCATGTCACCCCGATGACATTCATGTGTAAAACCATCAGCGAGACATACCCTGTCAGAATGAGTCACTCCAAAGGTTCACGTCTCTCCCCGATGCCACTCGTCGCCAAGAGTCTCCCCAATAATCACCCAGAATCAACCCATCAGCAAGAGGTCTACCCAGACGGAAAGAGATAGGAATTTCACAGTGATAGCCATGTCTTGCTGATGACTCCCGTCGGCAAGACAAAACCAAAGTCTCAATGACTTTGATCTTTTGAACACAGCTGCTGGTCGGTAAGACATTCTGAGGGTCTCACCGATTTTGCTCTTTCAAGAGTTTCATGTCAGTAAGCTTGAGGCACTTTTTCCAATAGAAAAATGGCCTCTTGTCATTTTCATGGACTTTTAGGTCTTATTTCATGGTGTTGGAACTATGTTGCTCTAACTTTATGTTGTGACATGGCTTGAACATGCTTATTTAGGTACTAAAATTAAAATAACGATGTCTTGTGAAGGTGTTGTGAAGTGTTGTAAGACATTTCTACATTCTTCTAGACTCTATTAATTACAATTCACCTAAAAATCACCTTTTCATTCATCAACAAGTCCTATTTTGAAGTGTTGTAAAGTCTTATAACAAGATTTCACGCTTTTCTAGGCACATCTTCCCTATTTATCCCTTTTTAATGTTTTATTTGACCTCTTTATGCTCTCATATGCTTAATTAATTGTATTTTTGAGTATTATCCTGACAAACAACATTAAATACAACATATTTCCCAACACACATTTTTAGGCCCTAGGTGGGTGGCGAATGAGTCCCCCTTGGACCCAAATTCAGAATATTTTAAATTTCCTTTCAACATTTTATTCAAAATCACTTGATACTGGCCTGTGATGAGGTATGAACGGGTTACTAAGGCACAAGTGTGTCTAAATAAGTGATTTTCACCTTATTTTACATCTCCTACAATTCCTATTCATCAACTTCACTTATTCACCTATTCATTCAAGCATTTTACATCTTTTTCAAGCACTATTCAAGCACTTTGAAGCAACCATTGACATTACTATAGACTTGCATCATCAAGGATTTGGTAAGTTGATAACAATTTCATGTTGTTAGTTTGATATTCCTTTACATTTCATTATTTTATTAAAGGTTTGATTACCAAAGATGGGGTTTGACCAAGGCAAACCCCTATCCACTAGCCTTAAACCATTTTCCCCCTATTGCATGTTTGTTTGTAGACCTAGGTATGTAGATTTGACAAGAATTTTGGTGTTGAAGATTGGTTTATAGGTCAACTAGGTGCTTCAAGTCAACTCAAGTCTATTTCATGTAGAATTGACTTTGGCAACCCAACAAGTAGTGATTTCCAGATCTGGTGTTGTAGAGTTGACTCTTGATTTTAAAAAAATTTGGGAGAGGACTGATTCACCACCTGTGGTGAATGAGTCCCACCTTAGATTAAAAACCTAAATTTTGTTAGATTCCGGATCCCAATAGACATAAACTTGCTTCCGATAGTTTTTCACCGGGAGGGGGACTAATTCACCACCCTGGGCGAATGAGTCCCACTATGAAAAATCAGTGATTTCAACCAACATTCACAATATTCTAGATTCATCAGACTTTGCCCAAGTGCACTTTGATTTAACTCATTTCTTTCTGTTCTGCATATTTCCTTCATGTACTTCATTGTTTGCATATCACAATGTGTTTTCAAGCATAGTTGTAATTTCACTTTTGCATTCGTTTTCATCCATTCAGATTAGTCAATTGAATTTAGTTAACTTCATTTAGGTGAGACAACATCATACATAACATTAATTGAATGAACCATTAGCATTTTTGCTCCTATCTCTCTCCTTTTAGTTGAAAAACCCTAGAAGTGCAAGAGTTGTCCATAGGAGCCAAAAATCAATGATTCACAATGCAAAACCAACTGCAAAGAAGGCAACATAACCTTGAACTGAAAATGAGGCATGTTATTGGCTTGCACCTAGTTGAAGTCTATGCTTTATTAGAAAAAAGCAAGTGTGAAGATTTTTTTATGTGAAACCAATGAAAGTAGCAAAGACCTGTTTAAGTTTTCCATTGAAGGAAATCAAAATAGTAAACACTCACATTAGTGTTTGTTAAATCAAAACTAATAAAACCTAAAGGCTACACAGTAAATTTTTGTACCAAAAGTAACAAAATTAAAGGCTTATTGAGCTAGTGTCTTTAAAATTGATTGTTGTAAAATTCAAACACAACAAAATTACTTATTTACATATACAAAATTTGTAGTTCGGTGTGGAAAATTGTTTGTGTAATTGCAATTTGTGGAAACAGTAAGACAGTCATTATTGGAGAATTCCCAGAATGAAATTGCTAACAGATAGTGTAAAAGTTCCTTGCAATTGGAATCTGTGTAATAAGAACACTGTAGGTGAGATGTCTTCTTTATATTGCTCATATGTGATCTCTTCAAGCTTTGGAAAAAAATGTTTAAGAAATTGTCCACTTAACCAACAATCTTTTCTATACAATGTACAAGTTAGATTGTGATGGTAGGAAAGTTGAGTTTTTTTTGCAGAACGTGCAATTGGCAGATCCTTTTTCAATATACTTGTCTAGTAGCATGGAGTGATGACATGTGCTATAGCAAGCTTCGAAGGGGGGCAAGTGGACATTCTTTGGTTTTAGTGTCCCACGTACCTGTCAATAAAAATAACATGTTATGTATTGTGTAGGGAACTGAAAAATATTTCATAAATGTGTTATATAAATGTAAAAATAAAATTATTAATTTTTGGGTTCTTGCCTGAATGTTAAATTTTGCAAGAGTTTGGAACTGTGCTCTTGTACATGCATTGTTGAGCTCCTAAAAAAATGTTGATTGTGTTGTGTGCATTAGATATGAGCCTTGTGGACCAATTCTAACTACATTTTTGAAAAGGAGCAGTGGCATGTCTATTTTTGAAAACATTTGATGTAAAAATGCACACAAATCTGTGTTGGAAGTTGGGATAACAACCTATAAAAGAAAATTGTTAATGAATTTAAGTAAATAAGTTCAGTTGCATATGAAAATAAAAGGAAGATGGTTAGGTATTTACAATTTCCATGTCTTCTTGGAGGTCTCCATCTTTCACATGTACTCCAAACTGGAATTTGTTGAAATGATAAGATGTCGCTATTGCTCCAAATGAGCCAACATAATAGTTGCAGTCTACTTGTATTAGTTGGGAGATAGTGACATTTGGAGTTAATCTACATTTTTTGCAAACAGTAGGTACACTTTCTATTGGTTAAGGCAAGGCAGCAGTCTGCATCCCCTCTTTCATATTGAGTTTTAGTTTTGATTTAAAAGTTGGTGATGTGAATACTAGACCCAATGAACATACAGGGAAAAAATGTATTTATCAGATTGTTGTTAACATTTATAGTAATAGTCATTTTACCATAGGCATCTACTAGATCCACATGTACTATTTCTACCTGTTTTTGGGTGTTGTTTTTTGTAGAAGTAGGACCATACACAAGGACATCACCTTTGAATACCGAACTAGTTCGCTCTATGGAAATTTCCAATATTGTACTGGGTTTTCAGTTTGTTGAAATTAGACTATCAAAAATACATTGTGTAGTTAATTATGTATTCTAAATATGCATTATAGTTATGAACATTGAAGGATAGAAAATGTATACTATTCTCAATTGTGTGAATGTAAATTAAATATTTTTCACTATGTATGTTAGTGTTTGTAGAAATATTTAGAAAATGTACAACCATATACGTAGATTTTTTACTAATTATGGTATGAAAGAGGAGTATTGAAAATTAATATCTTTGGTTCTTGCTTTCAGTAGTCATTCTGGTTAGTGATGTGCTATTTAGTTCAATTCTTTTCAAATGGCTGTAATAGGAAATGAAATTGTTAGTCATGAAATTTGCAGATATTACTATTTAACATTTCATTATTTTGGAAGAGTTGACAATTCTCACTATTTTGTTGTGTTCTTATGTAGTTACTGAAAATGTATGCTATTCTTAATTGTGTGAATATAAATTAATTTTTTTTGACTAAGTATGTTGGTGTTTATAGAAATCTATGGAAAATGTAATTGTATATACATATGTAGCTTATTAATAAAAATAGGTAGAGAAGAAGACTATAAAAAAGAAGTACCTTTCTTTGTTTCTTTGAATGATCAGTCTCATGGGAGAAGTGGTATTTAGTTCAATGTGTTCCAAGTGGTTGTAGCAAGAAATGCAATTGTTAGTCATGTAATTTGTGGAAAATACTATTTAATATTTAACTAGTTCAGAAGAGATGACATGTCTTATCGTTTTGTTATGCGTTCTTTTTCAGGTGTAGAGAAAGAATCATCAAGATCATCTACATCGAGGTCTTCTCCACTGATTTCCATGTTTTTGAAAAAGCTACACAATACATTTTTTGTACTTGTATAGTAATCTATTATTAAAGTAGAGTTCTTCCTATTATATTTACATATATTCCTTATATATTTGGAAATTGTTTTGTAATTTTTTTTGGCTAGTATTTAAATACCTTTCATCCGATGTGATATTGGTTGTATGCACAACTACTGCTGGAGTGTTGTTAATTTTGATGATGTCCAATTGGATTTGAGAAAACTTACGTGTTAGTGAAGTATGGTTTTTCAAGAGGATATTTTGTTAAAAAAAATAAATTATGCATGTTCTCCATGTAACTTACTCTTTATTTGTCCCATGTTGTGATTTTGTAGGTATTGTAGTAGATACTTTTTCTTAATGTTCATTATTGCAAGTCACCTACAAAACAATATTTTCTAAAATTTTCTTTATATGAATAATGATCTGTAGAATAGTAAAACTAATGAGTTTAAGTACTATTTTTTGAGTAAGAGTTAATGTAGGTAGACAATAAAATATTATTTCATATAAAATTGTTATACATGAAATGACCTTTTCTAAGATGCAGAGCATGTCTAGACGATGTTGGCAACATGGAATAGAAGAGTATCATGATTTGTCCAGTACGACTCGTATCTTTGAATGTTTGTTTTATTTTCATAATTATTTGTACATACATCATCAATAATGGTCCTTGACAAAAGTTTTGCATTTTCTTGTAATAAGTGCAACTTGTATATTTCCATGTTATCTTTTAGCATGTCTAATTTTTTTGAGGTGTTGGAGATGTCAATGTTGAATTCACCTGCAATGTAAATAAGGTTTCCAATGGGAGCACTTTTCATAGCTTTGTTAACAATTTTTATAATATTTGTAAGTGATGCTACTGGTCTGGCATAGATATTACAAATATAAAGGCTTTGTTTAGTAAATATTAAAGTGTACTCAATATTGCTTCAACATTGTCTTTTGTAAGTGGAATTGCATTTGCTATTTGTATATGCTTTTTTGTGCAGGTAACTATCCCATGTATATGGTATGTTGCAGAGAAATTATATTATGATAACGCATCATTTTTAAAATTTGTTTCCAAATATGTCTCTTGAAGACAAATAATGTCCGATGACATTAAATCTTTATCATGTTCAATGTCTTGTTTGTATGGTTTGGAGTTTTCTCTGAATTAAGTTCTAGTCTTGGCTGACCTAATGTGTGCAATATAGTAAGGAGACTAGTTATACTTTATGGATGTTAGTTGACTTGATATAATGCACTACATGGAAAAAATGTTTTAAATCATATATGGTGCTGACAAGAGTGTGTTGATTATTTTACTTTCATCTAGTTAGGCCAACCTAATTGATGAATGATATATACTTGTATATATATAAGATTCTTTGAAGGAAGAAACTATGTAGAAGATAGGAGTTGTGGTGTAGTGGAGTGTGAAAGAAGATCCAAACCTAAATACTTTAGCAGTTGAGGATCATAACATAATTGTTCAGTGATTGTTCTTTGTGGTAGTTCTTCTTATTCAGAGCTTCATTGGAATTGAACCTTGCACATTGAAGGTGTATTCTATCTGTTCATACTCTTGGCAGTGAGCCACAATCTTTGTATCTTAGTGGTTAGCCATCTTTTGTATTCAAGCTATGAGCCTTTCAAGGACAGTGAGTCCTGATAGTGAGCCCTGTAATATCTTGTATCTAGATATAATATATTGTGAGTTAATCCTCACCATGGTTTTTTCCTCTATGGGTTTTCCACGTAGAAATCCCGGTGTTCATGTGTGTTGTTGCATTAAATTTTTTATATGTTCTCTCTTGTTGATTCAGTCATATTTGTGGTAATGTTTGGATGGATTTTATTTGAATGGTTTTATGGAATACTGATTCACACACCTTCTCAGTATTCTAGATGTTAAACAATTGGTATGAGAGCTTGGTTCCTTTGAAGAAGCCTAATAGCTTGAGGAAGGTCCTGGAATTTGAATATAAGAATTTTTTTCCTTCGGAAGAGATCTCTGTTGGATATTCAGAAGAAATTGAAGATCTAAAGGACAAGTTGATGAAAGTGAATGAGTACATTAAAAAACTACAAAGTAAATTTTAAGAAGCATGTGATCTACTGGATAAGGTAGATGAAAATGTCTCCAGTCTGTTACATCAATTGGAAGAAGAGAAAAGGGTTGAAGGCTATTAGCGAGTTGAAATTCAAGAGAAATCGAATGAATGTGTTAAGCTTAAGCAGGAAGCAAAAATCTTGAGAGTAGATCTAGGAAAGGCAATAAGCTTTGAGGATAAATTCAAGGTAAGCTCTACAATGCTTGATAAGTTGATTACTTCTTAGAGACTGGAAATGGATAAAAGTGGTTTAGGGTTTGAAGACTATTCCAGAATTCAAAAGTGAAGCAATCTTCTTGTTGCGAATAAGATGCCATTTAATTGCAATCCTAAACATATTTCATGTATCTCCTAAGTCCTTGGAAAGTGTTCTCCAACACTAGGATTAGAAAGAGATTAAATTCAAATGAAATGAACATGTAAATTGACATTTGTGATTATTCCTAAATGATAGGAACTTGTGGGGACATCCAAGAAGAGATCCTACAATATAGGAGCACATGGGGCGCCCACATGGAAGGTGGAACCCACGTTGTTTAAGTTAACTCTTTAGAAGATTGATAACACTTCAGTAATGCATGTTTTGTTCCTAAAAATTAGGGATTGATATTTACATGAGTGGAGAGTGGCAATATTAGTTTAGTTTAGTTTAGTTTAGTTCAATTTCAGTTTAGTTCAATTAAGTTTGAAATTTAGTTCAGTTCACTTCACTTTGGTTCAGATATCTTCAGTTGCATGTAGTTATTTTGAGTTGAATGCTAGTTGACTTGAAATGCATGAATAATGACTTTAGTTGCATGACAGATAATTGGTGGATACTTTTAGTTAAGTGGGGATGATCAATCATGCATAATGTTTGCATGAATTGGTGGAGAGATATGTTTTAGTTAACTAAGATTGACTTGGACCCACCTTGGGTGCCCAAGTTGGCATCTTTGAGTTAACACCTTTTGCATTAGAAAATATTTACAAGGCTCAGTTACGTGGGCCCATTCTTGGGTGCCAACTTTTAGGAGAAGCTTGGAAGATATTTTCTTGATTGAAGTTCAGTTAAGTGTTTAGTCTACCTAAATTGAGGAAGACTTTGGTTTGATCATAGATTATAAAGTGGAACTCTACTTGCACAATCTAGGCATAAATTTTTGAGAGAAGCTTTATGCTCTTGTATTTGAAAACTCCAATGAGTTTACATGCTCATGTTAATTGTCTATTAATTGAAGCAAGTTGAAGAGATTTTCATGAGAGTTTAAACAATTTTTTCTTAGTTTTATTAAACATATGTTTTTCACCGAAAATCAAGCTCTCTGTTCTGCACATGTGGAAAAATAGAATATTATCATTTTATTTTTTAAATATGAGTGCATCAGATATTCAAGTCCTTGATCCAAAAAAAAATAAAAAAATCGATACATACAAAAAGAGTTAAGTGTTATACAGTCGCGCTATGTCTGAATTCTAATTGGTTTGACTTTGAAACTTGATTAAAGAAAAAATATTCAATAAAAAACTATCTAACCAAGTGGAAGCACTACATATCAGAGTTACAAATATAAATTCAAAATTATTATAATTTTATCCTTCATGGAAAAAATTTATGTGTTATACGGTGAGCATCACTTTTTAAAAATGTTGTTTTATGAAAAAAACTAGTTTTTAAGGAAGATAGAAAAATAAGTGCAATATGATTCCAAAATTTTTGAAAAAAATATATTTAGAATCTATAGAAAAAATTTCACGAAACTCTAGTTTGCATCATCTTCAAATTCCTCACGGTTTAGCCACTATAGGTGCTCGAAAGTGAAGATTTAGTTAAAAATAATAATTTTAGTGTCCATTTTGGCCAAAAATTGTAAACCACTATTGTGGGATCACCCTATTACAGGTTGTGAAGAAGGATTGTTGAAGGAAAAGGAAGCATATAAATCAAGGATTGATACCGTATTATTGTAATCTTGTTCTAAGGTTAAATAATACAAGCACTATTGATTCTGGTGGTGGAGCTTTTTCCCGAAAGGGTTTCTCCATGTATATGTTGTGTCACTTCTATCTTCTTGTCTCATTCTTCTACAATCTTCTGTCTCTTTCTACAATTGGTAAAATTGATCTAACAAGATAATCATACATAAAGAATTGTGACAAATAACACTTAATTAGATCTACAGTCTCATAGTTTTACAAGTTTTAAGCTACAATATTACCTTCATTTTCAATATTTGGTATCAGAGCTAATGCTTGGTTAGAGTTTGGGATGCCAAGTTCTCTTAAAAGTTTAAAGGTTTTTTGGCTATAGTGGGAGCTTTTTACTATTGTGTTATTGTAGATTTGTAAAATAAGTGTGTTACAATGAGTTCTACTTCTCGTCTAGATATTGAAAGATTCAATGGATCTAGTTATGAGATGTGGAAACTAAAAATGGAGTTGTATGTAAAATTTAATACATGTATTTGGGCTGATGGCTGTATGACCTGGTATGGATTGCTCAATCCCTGAAAGGAAAGGCCTAGTAAGAGAGGATTTCTCCAAGGTGGTAAGGGGGGGATTGTTGGGTTAAACTAGTTCTTGGGTTAGAGTTAGTGGATTAACCTTTAGTGGTTTTTAGCACATGGTTTTCTGCTAGTTGTATTGGTCCATGGTTTTGGAGATCATGGTTTTGAGCCCATGGTTTTGCATGTATGGAAGTCTATAAAATGGCTTGGTGACTCCATTGTAAGTGTAGTTGGTATTTTGATGTATGCAATGGTCTGTACAAGACTAGATATAGCCCAAGCAGTGGGAGTTCTAAGTAGGTTTATGTCTAACCCTGGTAAAGAACATTGGACTTATGTTAAGAAGGTGTTTAGATATTTATGAGGTACTTTTGATTACTGTTTGGTTTATCATGGTGCTAATGATATTGATATTATGCAAAAAATCATTGGACATATAGGGTTTTGTTGATTCAGATTGGACAGTAAACCTAGATAGTTGGAGGTCGACAAGTGGCTATGTGTTTACGTTGTTTGGAGTTGTGGTTAATTAGATGAGTAAGAGGTAGCACACGGTTGTTTTTTCCACCATAGAAGTAGATTACATGGCTGTTATACATGCCTCTAAAGAGGTAGTTTGGTTATAGAGACTTGGGAAAGGTATTGGTTTTAATTGCAATCAAATTAGACTTTAATGTGATAGTCAGAGTGCTATTTGTTTAGCCAAAAATCCTATGTATCATGCTTGTACTAAAAATGTTGATGTTCAGTATCACTTTGTGCGAGAAATTGTTGAGAGTGGGAAGGTATTCATTGAGAAAGTTGACACATTGATCAATGTTGTAGATTATCTTATGAAACCAATTCCTATAGATAAGTTCTCTTGGTGTAGGAAGGCCATTGGCCTTGAGTCGTGTACTTAATTTATAATAATGATTCCTTGTTTAGAATAATTGCAATGTATAATGTCAAGTGGGAGAATGTTGGGAATAGGATTCCATTTAATTGCAATCCTAAACATATTTCATGTATCTCCTAAGTCCTTGGAAAGTGTTCCCCAACACTAGGATTAGAAAGAGATTAAATTTGAATGAAATGAACATGTAAATTGACATTTGTGATTATTCCTGAATGATAGGAACATGTGGGGACATCCAAGAAGAGCTCCTACAAGATAGGAGCACATGGGGCACCCACATGGAAGATGGAACCTACGTTGCTTAAGTTAACTATTTGGAGGATTGATAACACTTCAGTAATGCATGTTTTGTTCCTACAAATTAGGGATTGATATTTATATGAGTGGAGAATGGTAGTATCAGTTTAGTTCAGTTTAGTTCAGTTTAGTTCAGTTTCAATTCAATTTAGTTCAGTTCAGTTTAGTTCGTTTCAGTTATCTTCAATTGCATGTAGTTAGTTTGACTTGAATGCTAGTTGACTTGAGTTGACTTGAGTTGCATGACTAATGACTTCAGTTGCATGATAGATAACAAGTGGATACTTTCAATTAAGTGGGGATGATCAATCATGCATAATGTTTGCATGAATTATGTTGGAGATATCTGCCTCAATCTTGCTGACTTGAACCTCTTATAAGAGAAAATCGGTGAGACACCTAAGATATCCTACCGACAAGTTGTTTAGTCCTGAAGGCTTGAAGTGTTCAAGTTGGTGTGACATGTGATCGGTCTTTCCGAAGAGAACTATCAAAGTGACTTGAACTATCAACGTGAGTTCTATATTTCATATTGACAGTAGTTATCTGGCCGATGAGGTTCGTCGGTGAGACTCTTGCCGATCTAAGGAATGTATGCAAAGCATCCTGGATGAGTTTTGGTATGACTCTAGCCGATGATCAGATCGGGGTGACATTGGTCATTGGGATGACTTGTGAATGTCACTTTGGTGCTTGTGGTCTGGCCTAAGAGTTCTATCATGAAGACTCCTACCGAAGTGAACTACGTCAAGATGACATTGGTCTTTGGGTAGACCTATGAATTTTGAATCGACTGTGTTAGTCTGGTTGATAGGTCTGATCGGTGTGTGCATTTTTGATGAATAGATGGTCGGGATGACATGAGACTTTGAAATGCATCTTACCGATAGTAGATCTCTGGCTTATGTGATCTTTTCGGTGTGAGTCTGGCCGATGGGTGTGTTTGGTGTGACTCCTGCCAATGAAAGGTTCCAAACTGCAGTGAGCTGAATTTCATCAGGGTGACTTATGATCTCAGTGGGACTTTTTGATTCTTGTTTGATAGTGTTGTTCTTGCCAATGGTCTATTCCAGATGGTCTTTGGTGTGACTCTTTTTGATGAATTGTTTCGGACTGCAGTTGAACTGTTAGGTCATCGGGGAGACTTGGGCTATCATTGTGACATCCTAATCATTCACCAATAGTGTTGGTCATGCTGATGAACTTGAAGGAAAACCATGGTTGAATGGGTGCTGACTTGGTTGGACTTTTGAGTTGTACGATGGAGCGGTGACTTGTATGGTGATATATTGCTCGCTTCACATTATTGTTGTGAAGCAAATGGATCAGTTGAATCTTCAATAGTCTGGTAATTGTATAGTTTGCTCGTAACCATTCAGTTTGGTTGGAAGTTGGAATAACAACGGTTGGGAAGTCTATGAAGGAACAATTCAGTATGGGAGTTGGATCATCAGTCTTCTGGTAATGCCTGATATGTGTGTTCGAAGAGGATCTGCAAGTTTTTTTTGATAGAGAGAGACAATGACTTGAATCGGTCGAGGAAACAATAATAGATTAGGATCAATCTCTTGTTGATAATCTGCACTATATATTGTGTGAGAGTATTGTAACAGTGTGAGGATCATATAAGAGTCATGTTGTCTTTCTTTTATCTAGATGGAACAAGATGTAAACTCTGTGTAAGGGCTATGAGCCTGAGATAGTATTGTAACTTTGTTTGTTGTTGAATAATACAATGGCTCGATCTTTTGGAGTGTGGGGTTTTTTACCTGAAAGGGTTTTCCCCATGTAAATCTGTGTGTCCATATTTTTGTCTTTCATGTTTAGTGATTCTACAAGTTGAATCTAGTTAAGTCTGCATGTGCTTTTCTCAGAAGGGTTAATGTGGAAAATTAACTATGCCAGTTTTCGCTTTATGGCATAGAAGTATGTTTATTTGAGGCAATTTGAAGGAATTAAAATCACTAAAGGAACTGTTGTTCTTAGATGTTCTGTTCTAAGATGACCTGATTTTTCCTAACAAATTGGTGGAGAGATATGTTTCAGCTAACTAAGATTTACTTGGACCCATCCTGGGCGCCCAAGTTGAAACCTTTGATTTAAAACCTTTTGCATGAGAATATATTTACAAGGCTTAGTTAAGTGGGCGCATTCTTGGGCGCCAACTTTGAGGAGAAGCTTGGAAGAAATTTTCTTGACCGAAGTTTAATTAAGTGTTCAGTCTGGGGTGCCTAAATTGAGGAAGACTTTGGTTTGATCACAAATTATAAGGTGCAACTCTACTTGCACAGTCTAGGCGTAGATTTTTGAGAGGAGCTTTATACTCTTGTATTTGACAACTCCAATGAGTTTACATGCTCATTAATTATCTATTAATTGTAGCAAGTTGAAGAGAGTTTCATGAGAGTTTATTACAGGTTGTGAAGAAGGATTGTTGAAGGAAAAGGAAGCATATCAATCAAGGATTGATACAATATTATTGTAATCTTGTTCTAAGGTTAAATAATACAAGCACTATTGATTTTGGTGGTGGAGTTTTTTCCCAAAAGGGTTTCTCCACATATATGTTGCATCACTTCTATCTTCTTGTCTCATTCTTCTACAATCTTCTGTCTCTTTCTACAATTGGTAAAATTGATCTAAACAGATAATCATACACAAAGAATTGTGACAAAGAACACTTAATTATATCTATAATAGATCATAGTTTTACAAGTTTTAAGCTACAATATTACCTTCATTTTCAACACTTCTAACAAGAAGAATTAGTGCAAAGATGAACGAATCAAGAACTTAAGAAGTAATTCTGGAAGAAATCCTGTCAAACAACCTAATGCTAAGAGGTATTTTTTCAATGGTGTTTGTTATTCCTGCAAGAAATTTGGTCATAAGGCGAAGGACTGCAAAAGTAGAATGAATGATACTTTTTCATTTTCCGAAAAATGTTTTAAGTGCAAGAAGATTGGGCATAAATCTAATCAGTGTGAAAATAGATTGAATAAAAGAAAAAATGGAAGGAATAATTTTGTTTGTTGTAAGTACAACAATCTGGAACATCCTACTAATAACTACAAAAGAAGAAAATATAACCATCCAGCAAGGAAGCATGAGCAAATCATTGATCTGGAAGAAGTGAGAAAAGAGATTAAAAAGATATGGAAAAAGGAAGGAGAATTCAAGCAAGTTGAATCAAAATCATCAATCTTATCTGTAATGACTTCTAGTGCAAATAAACCTGTCAATTTTTGAGTCTGGCAATGACTAAGGGGGAACAATTATTAGAAAATTTAATAAACTCCCTCATCGGTACTTATGTCACATCATGGAAGAGGTACATTTAATGTGTAATGAATTTAATGAATTTTTTAATTGTATGTGTGAAGAATGAAGTTTGCAGGATTTGTGAGAATGGAGGTGCACACAATTTTTGAGGTGATCTACCGACAATTTGAAGCATTTATTGCAAAAGCATTCAGAGTGAAAGAAATAAATTTAGATATTTCAAAAGGTATATGTATTTTCGGAGTAGTGTGCAAAGGTAGTTTAGAGAAGCGAGTGCAATTTAGTGTTTTAGGGTTTTAAGGGAAAAGAGGTCGAAGCATGCTCTAGAAGCTAGATATCTATCTATTCCTTGTTGGCAACTACAAAGGTATTCCTGCTTGCACAATCTTTCAGTTTTATTTCCATGGATAATTCAAAGGTTGTGAATAGTTTAGATAGATTGCAAGTCCATTTGAGGAAATATTTGAAAAATCTATCGAAAGAGTCAGTTGGTGCGTTTTCTTGCATTCCTCCTAGAGTATTTCCTACAGAAGCTATCTATGCATACGTCTATAGTAAGATAGGGGAAATTTCACCATTTTAGTTAAGTGTTCTATGGATGAATGAATTGGATGGAAACCTTGATTCCTACAAAGTGTTAGTTGAGAAGAAATTGTATGTTTGGCGGAAATCCCCCTTGTTTGAGTTTGATAGGAAGTATATTCGAATAGTTTTGAGCAAAATTCATAATGAATCTTTGTGGATTGATGAGGCACATTTGATTACCAGAGAAGCAATTAGAGATGTAACTGGTTTATGTTCCTTCAGACTAGTTCCTAAATGAAATGTTGTAAATAAGCAAGAGATAATTAAGGTGACTGGTGCGACCCCTGAAGAAAAAGAGCTTATTTTGAGAACAATTGAAGATCTAGTACTCATCAGGTATGCTACAATCTAGTTATTGGACACAAATATTGTCTACCTAGAAATGACTTCATAGTGTCTACTATTTTTGTACACACTGCTATTGATATGGTTTCAAGAGGTCTGGATTATGACCTATGTGAAGTACTTTGTGTATATCTATTGAAGAAAATCTTAAAGGAAATTAAGAAGAGCAAGAACAGTACATTCTGGTATGGAAATTTGATCGTCTTCTTACTCTTTTACTTCTTGAAAGAATTACCAATAATAGGAAGGATAGAATGGAAAAATACAAAACCTATTTCCCATCAGATTAGAAATTCATGATAAATCTTGGCAATTCGGATGCTCAAGAGATTTCCCTTGTTGTATTCTTCGGAACATTTCAAATGAGGATGAGCAAAAGATCAAGGATTCCTAGAAGTGTTACAGAAAGGTACTCTGAAAATATCAATTTCCTAGTGTCTGTAGATTTCTATCATATGGAAGTAGTTGAATCAAGGATGGTATGGATATCCAAGTTAGATTATGAAGTGTCAGAGGCTGAGATTAATCACTATGAAAGAATTATTTTGGAAAGTCCTAAGAATCCCAATGCAAAAGGTATCTCCGATAGTGCAACCAGAACATGGAAGAAGAGAAAGAGTGTCAAGTAAAACAAGAAGTTGTAGAAGGAAGTGAATCTGAGAGAGTGCAACATGAGCACGAAAGCATAAGAATTCAAGGAGCCTTGCAAGAATTGTAGAAGATTATTCCCAGTGAAAACTTTGACTCATCTATTTTAGTTGTGGGAAATATCAGAAACATGATTGATTCTTTGAAATTCTATATCTTCTAATTAGAAGTGCATGATGGAATTGGGTCTTTTGAAGAAAATCTAGAAGATATCAAAAGGAAATGTGAAAATTCACATTACTGAGTAATGAAGGAATTGGAGAGTGTAGAAGTTTCTAAGGAAGAGGCTTAGGAACTGCTTTCCTTTTTCCTAAATTGGTTTGGCAATACACTGAACATAAGAGATGAGATAAGGACTAATTAAACTAGGATAAGCACTCAAGCAAATACATACAGATTGGTAGAAGATAGAGATAATCAGAGGTGGTCCTACATTGTGTAGATTTAGGAAAAATTCTTTTCTCTATAGGACCAAAGAACATAAGTGATTAAGAAATTTGTGGCACTTAGAGACATGGTTAAACTCAAGCATACTCTGGTATCTTGTGCTCTTGACTATATTGGTAGCTTATCATAGATTAATCTTAGTCCCAATACTTTAGTAGATGGTATAGAGTCCTTGAATATGTTTGAAATAATGCACAAGACTCTTATAAGTGCAAAAGGTACATGGGAAGAAGGAAAATCCTTATGGAAGGGCGCCTTGGAGAGTCTCAAAGGTTCCTCTTCTTCAGGTTAATCCAATTATTTTGCGTTCATATCCTTTTTAGTTAAGTCTTAATGCATATATACATATACCAGACCCCATCCTTTTCCATTGATGTCAAAGGGGGAGAGATAGAGATAGGCAGAGGAATTTTTTTTTTCAGAAGAACAATTTTGATAGGGGGAGTGTTCAGTTGCCTTATATTGAAATTTTTTTTGGCAAGCATGTTGCCATCAATGCCAAAGGGGGGGCTTGTTAGAATTATGGAGCTGTGCAACATGAGCATGAAGTACAAATTATTTGTGTTGGTTGTTCATGTGTTGTCATTGATTTCAACATGGTGACAAGTATACAGGAAGATTACTTAGTTTACTGGAATTTGTTCTCTATCGGTAGTATTCTTTTGGGATGAACCAGTGCATTGGTTTTGTTGGAAGAATGAAGAAGATAATCTCTTTATGCAATTTTTGTGTTGTCATTGATGTCACCATATTATATGACTTGCAACTACAAGTTTAAGTTCAAGTTCAATCTGATATTCTAAACCGGTACACAATTATTATCCTTCGGTATTTTGGTCCGCAATCCTCCGCTGATAATTATTGTTTCTTGTGGTTTTTGGAAATGGTTTTTGGATGTTGGAATCTTGTATGTTCAGAATGGCATGTGCACAAGTGTTTGTATGGTGAGTTGGCATTATTTTGTTGTTGCTTGTTGCTATTAGGCCTATCTCTGGCTGACCTAATGTATTGCTTATGTTGTAATGGATTAATTTTGTATTGTGAATGTATGTGACCTATCTTAGGTCCATTCCAACATGTTTTAGCATACTACACACTTGGAATGTTTTTGGAAACATTTTGTACATGCTTGAAGCCGATAGTTATATTTTTGGTGAATAAGGGTTGCATCTAATTAGGATGACCTAATTGATGCTTGTGGATGTATCAGATATATATATTGGGAATTTTTTTTATCGAAGAAGTGAAGTATGAAGCAAAGTGTGTGAAGATAGATAAGTATGTGAAGATGATGAAGTGTGTAAATTCAGTTTACTGAGCATCAAAGGAATTGAATCAACACTTGTTAGGTGTAACTTTATTAGTTCATTTTCTAGCTATAAGACACTTTGTTATTGTATCTTTTGTAGGCAGTGAGCCTCCCATTTTGGACAGTGAGTCCTAGCAGTGAGCCACCCTTTGTAATTTCTTATAACCGGTTATACTATATTGTGAGCTAATCCTCACCATGTTTTTTCCCATTTTTGGTTTTCCACGTAAAAATCTTGGTGTCCATGTGTTGTTTGCCTTCATTTTTTGTTAATGCTCTTGCTTATCTTTACTGTTATATACATTGGAATAATTGGATGGTGTTTGTTCAATAAGTTTAAGAAGATACCAATTCACCCCCCTCTCAGTATCTTGGGTATTCAACAATTGGTATCAGAGTCTGGTTCCTTCAAAAAATCCTAATAGCTTGAGGAAGATCTTGAAGATTCAACAAATGGATGATAAAGAAGAACTTCAGGATGCTCTTGAAGATCTTGACAAGGCTTAAAGTGAAAATAGAGATTTGAAAGAAAATCTTGATGAGGAAAATGAATGCATCCCAAAATTGAAAGAGCAATTGAAGAAATTCAAAGAAATACATAGAGAAGTGAGTGAGAAATTAAAACAAGAAAATGAAGAGATCACCAGATTGAAGGTGCAAGTGGAGGAATAGAAGAGAATTGAAGATTGTATGAATACAGTGGTGCAAAGCAAGACTGATGAATGCACAAGGCTTGAACAAGAAGTGGTAAAATTGAAAGAAGATCTGGAAAAAGCAAAACTCTGTGAAGATAAGTTCAAGACAAGCTCTACCAAGCTTGATGAGTTGATTACAAGGAAAAAACCAACTAAAGACAAAGGTGGTTTGGGAATGGAAGGAGGTAAAAGTTTTAAGGGTATGCAAACCTCAAACACAATGGATAATCAAAAGAGTCAAAATAAAGGAAAACAAGCAAGAAATCTAAGGAACTTTTCTAGAAGACCGCTTATAGACAACCAAATGCTCAAAGGTACCCATCTTTCAATGGTGTTTTCTTTTCATGCAATAAATTTGGTCATAGGGCAATAGAGTGTAGAAGTAGAATAAATCAGTTTGATGGATCCTTCTCCGGACAATGTTTTGCATGCAAGAAATTTGGACATAGAACTAGTGAATGCAAAATTTAGATGATGAATTGGTTTAATGGAGGTAGAATGAATCAATCTTTTTCTAGTTGCTGCTATACATGTAATAAGTTTGGACACAAATAAAATCAGTGCAAATCAAGGGTTAACGGAGGTCAAACAAATCAAAAAAATGTTGTTTTCTACAACTGCAATAAACCTAGACACATCTCAAGAGTATGCAAAAGTAAAGGGGGAAAACAATCTAATCTAGCAAAGAAGAATAAACCAGTGAAGACAATTGAAAAGAATGAGGTTAAGCAAGAAATGAACAAGATTTCAAGAAAGAAAGAAGAGCCAGAAACATCAAATGTGTCTATACCCTCATCTGTTGCAGATAATTCCTCTGGAAATTAGACCTAACATGGTCTTAGGGGGAGCATTATTAGAAAATTGTTCGAACCCCCCTGGATATTTGGAATTTCAGTCTTTGGCATGAAGATATGTTGTAAAGAATGGATAAATAGAGGTTATGCAAAAGGAACTGGAAGAAAAGTTGCAGACATGATCATTTGCAAAGAAAATTAGGGTTAAGGTTTTTTCTTTATCAACCTTTTGAAATCTGTCACATTTAATGCAAATTAGGGAAAATTATTGAGCAATAAAGTGAATTTGTAAGGAATTTTGATCACTTGTGCATTTGAAGAAAGTGGAGAGTGACTTGGAGCATTCTTGAGGTGATTTGGAGAGTGAGTTGTGCAATCCCTAGTTCTGGTTTTTGCGAAGGAAAAAGGTATTTTACTCTTATGTGTTGTTGTACATTTGTGTGGATTGTCTTTCTGAAATCAATTGAGCTTGATTTGTGAAAAATGGAAACCCTTGTAGTCATAAATGTGTCAGAAAGACCTAGACCTTCCTATGAGAAATATTCTATTAAGTTTTTTTAAGATGGCCCTCTAGGCGCCTTCTCATTAATTCCTCACGATGTCATGCCTACTGATGAAACTAGGATGTATATTCAAGTTAAGACTAAGGAATATAATCATGGAAAATTGATAGACATATGGCAGAATGAGCTCACTGGGGATGATTTCTTGATAAAACCCAAGTGTCAAATATTGTTGCGAAGAAGTTGGATCAATGTAATTACTTTCCTAACTTCAGCTCCACTATCGATGATAAATATGTTAAACCAACTCTCAACATAATGCATGATAAGTTCTTGTGGATAAAAAACTTCATCTTATAACTAAGGATGCAATTAAGGCAGTCACTGGACTCTGTGACACCAGACTGGTACCAGTGTTGTGTTGAAGTCTGCAAAGAATGAAGTGGTGATGGAACTTATTGGTGCTACATTTGACAGAAGGGCTCTTGCTACGAAGTCTATTACTAATCTTGCTATGAAGTATGCTGCAATAATGATCTAACACAAGATCTACTTCATGAATAGAGAAAATTGTGTATTTGCTACAACAATTTACACTAGTTATGACATGGCAGCTAATGTTGTTGATTATGATTTGTGTGAACTTCTCTAGCAGCAATTGTTTGAGAATCTAAAGATGACAAGGAGAATAAATATGCTTTCAAGTTTGGTTCCCTGATTGTGTGTTTGTTCTACTTTCTTTGAAGA
Organism: Sequoia sempervirens; assembly: GCA_007258455.2. Lineage (NCBI taxonomy): Eukaryota > Viridiplantae > Streptophyta > Pinopsida > Cupressales > Cupressaceae > Sequoia > Sequoia sempervirens. Next base: position 33,570 of record VDFB02110034.1, read on the forward strand.
CTTCCTGAAAGAGATGATGTGGTGAGTTGAGACACATCCAGACTAGTTGCACATTAGATTTTTGACTATATGCACAATTTGGGTGATTTGAAGAATCGAGATAATCCTTTGACAACATTCTTTGTTGTGTTCAAGAGCAACATGAATGAAAGAGAAAGAATTCCAAAGAAAGTTGTTGAAAAATACAAGAATGATATCATATTTCATGTCTCCTCTGATGAGTGCATGATTGAATCTATTGAGCCCCAAATCATCTGGATTCAACCTTTGGGTTATGAAATTATAGAGGATGAAGCTGAAGGCTATGTGCAAGTTTTGTTGAAAATTCCTAAAGATGCCAGTGAACCTAGAGTTGGAACTTATGCAGAAAAATCTCTGGAAGTTCACTTGGAGCATAAGAAGTCTGTGATAAGAAAGAAGGTAGATGAGATGCTTAGAAATTGTGGCATCACTGATGAACAAATTTCACAAGGTAGGGCCATGGGAGAATAGATGGCGGGAGAATCATCAAGACCAAGGAGACCTAATAGGACTACTCCTTCAAAACCAACCACAACTCCTATAGTGAACATAAAACCCAGTGTTCTTGGTAAAAGGAAAAGGCCCGACTCCTTCTAGACCCAATACAAGATCTTGGAAAAGGAAGAGACTCCTCTGGTGGCACTTGTCAAGTGAGGAAAGAAGGAAAAGGCTACAAGGGAAAAGAACCTCAACATCACTGAAGAGCAAGAGGAAGAGGAGGAAGACCTTGCAGCAAAATTGGTAAGAAAGAAGAGAGGGAGCATGTCCTCTAGTGAAGGTGCCTCACAGGAAGCAAGTGTTGGCAATAAAATATTTCATTATGTGTCATCCTTTGAAGAAGATGAAGAATAGGTTTTTGGTGTTCATGTGCACACAAAACTAGAATCAAATAAGGCTAAGATGTCAGAAGAAGCTTCTCCGAACTAGGAAGAACAAAAATCCTCTTTGATAAGACTTGCTTCCCCTCTTAGATTAGAGGCTTTGGTTAATATCTTGATACATTTTGAAGATATGTTGCAGCCTACAACAAAAATTTATGATCAAGTAGGGAGAGAGGGCAGGAATTTTATTTTTTTTGCTATGATTCAATATGTTATCACTTTGGAAGTCAATTGGGATTATGTCAAGAACAGTGTGCCTAAAAAATTGTAGGAAGCACTAATGAAAAGGAGATCAGAGGCTATTGAGTTGGAAGAGAAGATAAGAAATGATGCTTTTGAGAAAATTGGGTCCTCTTTGACCCCAAATGATTTGGAAACCTTAAAGAAGGTTTGTTCAAAGATGTTTTGGATGAAGAAAAGAGTAAACACTCTGATGACAAAGGATAAGAAGTAGATAAATAAAATAAGGAAAGAAACTACATAAGCCATTAGAGGTTTATATGGCATGTTTGGTGCACTCCCATTAAGTTCTGCACCTAAATCAGGAGAAGAAGGTTATGCAGAGGTTAAGGAAGGCATTCCTTTTGGTACAGGTGATACAGAAATTCCTCCAGAAACAAATGATACAAATATCCCTCTAGATACAGGTGTTGAAAATGATCCTCCGAAGATGGAGAAACAAAATGAGGAAGAAGTTGAACTAGAGAAGAATGATGTTGTCCCTCCGGAGCATGTTGAAGAAGAAAAGGATAAAGATGAAGATGAAAAAGATAAATATGAAGGATAAAAATATGAAGATGAAGGGAATGATGAAGAAGGAAATGCAGACAAAGTTGAAGAAGAAGAAGAAGAGAAAGTAAAAGAAGAAGAGAAGGTAGAGGAAAAAAGAGTAGAGGAAGAAGAGAGAAATGGGGAATCTACTGAGAAGAATGAAGAATATCAAAGGTAGGTTGTAGAATCTCAAAGGTCCCCCAGAGAATCCTCCTCCGACGATGATGTTTTGAAAGGCTTGTTATCCAAGAAAATTAGGTTCCAGCTAGTGATTCCTCTAGAACTTCTACAACTCCCCATGATTAAAGGCACTATGGACTTGGATAATATTTATCCTATTCATAAATTGGTGTCAAGGGATGCATTGCATGCATCTGAAAGAAGAGAAATCCTAGAAACACATCAGAAGGGGACATATCTTATTGATGATTCCATCAAATCTTTGCAAGAGGCCACCCCTGATACATCAATGGATACATCTCTCACTCTAGTAGAAAATTTAAAAAATTTATTGGACTCCTTTAAGGAGTATGCCTCTAGACTTGGTGAGAAGACAAGGCAAGATATTGAAGAGAAATTGGTAGAGAAAGGGATTTTGAAACTTCATGATAAGTGTGCTTTTGCACACACCAATGTTGAAAAGAATTTGGAAGTTGTGCAGGCTTGTGAGTCTGAAGCAAATATTGTATTTGATTACTACATAAAGTGGCTGGATGCCACTCAAAATATCAAGGATCTCATGGAATCCATTGATTCCTAGTTTACTACTATCTCCAGTACCTATAGTGTATCCAACAATAGAGACATGACAACCTAGAATGCTATCTCTACTCACAAATAGAAATTCTTTATTCTACAAAAGCAAAAGGAGGATATCATCAGAAGCTTCAATCAACTAGGTGACCTTGTGAGAATGGAGTACACTCTGGTAGCCAATACTTTGGCAAATGCAGAGAAATTAGAAAAGATCGATCTGACTGTTGGTACTTCGGATGATGCAGAAGAAAGTCTGACGAAACTAGAATCTCTGAACAGGATGCTGATAACTACTAAGAAGAGTTGGGAGAATGGTAAGGCAACATGGCAAGGTATTCTTAAGGAGCCTCAAGCTTCACCATCCTTCGGGTAATGCTTTTTTAGTTTTTATATTTTTGGACTGCCCTTTGTCCTTGATGTCAAAGGGGGAGTGAAGGTCATGAAGAGAAAAGGAGAGTTTATTGTACATAGGAGGTTTGTAAATTCTCTTGGCACATGTTGCCATCAATGACAAAGGGGGAGATTGTTGGAAGAATGAAGAACATCTCTTTATGCAGTTTTTGTGTTGTCATTGCTGTCACCATGTTATATGAGTTGCAACTACAAGTTTAAGTTCAAGTTTGATCTGGTATTCTGAACCAGTATGCAATTATTATCCTTCGGTATTTTGGTCGGAAATCCTCCATTGATGATTATTGTTGCTTGCGGTTTTGGGAAACGGTATTTGGATGTTGCAAGCTTGTATGTTCAGAATTTCATGTGCACAGGTGTTCATATGGCGAGTTGGCATTATTTTGTTGTTGCTTTTTGCTATTAGGTCTATCTCTGGCTGACCTAATGTATTACTGATGTTGTAATGGATTAATTTTGTATTGCGGATGTATGTGTGACCTATCTTAGGTCCATGATGACATGTTGTAGTGTGCTACATGCTTGGAATTTTTTTGGAAAGATTTTGTACATGCTTGAAGCCGATGGTTATCTTTTTGGTGAATAAGGGTTGCATCTAATTATGCCGACCTAATTGATGCTTATAGATGTATCAAATATATATATTGGGCATTTTTTTTTATTGAATAAGTCAAGTGTGTGAAGATAGATAAGTATGCGTAGATGATGAAGTGTGTAAATTAAGTTTACTGAGCATCAAAGGAACTGAATCAACAGCTATTAGGTGTAACTTTATCAGTTCATTTTCTGGTTGTAAGCCACTTGTTATTGTATCTTTTGTAGGCAGTGAGCCTCCCATTTTGGACAATAAGTCTTGAAAGTGAGCTACCCTTTGTAATATCTTATAAATGGTTATACTATATTGTGAGCTAATCCTCATCATGGTTTTTCCCATTTTGGGTTTTCCACATAAAAATATTGGTGTTCATGTGTTGTGTGCCTTCATATTATGTTAATACTATTTCTTATCTTTACTGTTATATGCATTGGAATAATTGGATGGTGTTTGTTCAATAAGTTTAAGAAGATACTAATCCACCCCCCTTCTCAGTATATTGGGTATTCAACAGGTTTTTGAGTCTAAAATTCATTGTAAGAAAATATATGACTCTAATCTTTTAACCGTGTTATCATGACTCATTTAGACAACTACTTCCTAGATCTTTAAAAGTTTTAGGTTGTGAGCAAAAATTTATCAATGATAGAGTTTAGCCCTATATTTTACTGCTGTTCTCTGCTCAACATATCAGTGTGGGAGACTCCGCATTTTCTTAAGGAGAAGATTCTAATGTTGTGGCTTTGATGGTAGTCTCTATGATGGTAGTATGATGAGAAATTAATGTTATCTCAAATCCAGAAGGTGTTTTCTTTGAGGATTATGTGCTGGTTTAGATTTTTCTATGAATTAAGTTATGGTCTTGGCTGACCTAACGTATGCAATATACTAAGGAGACTAGTTATACTTTATGGATGTTAGCCGACTTGATATAATGCACTACATGGAAAAAATGTTTTAAATCATATATCGTGTCGATAAGAGTGTTTTGATTATTTTTATTTCATCTAATTAGGTCGACCTAATTGATTAATGGGATATACTTTTATGTATATATAAGATTATTTGAAGGAAAAAAGTGTGTGGAAGATAGGAGTTGTAGTGTAGTGGAGTGTGAAAGAAAATCTGAGACTAAATGCTTTATCAGTTGAGGATCAGAACATAATTGTTGATTGACTATTGTGTGTTGCAGTTCTTCTTATTCAAAGCTTCATTTGAACTGAACCCTGCACATTGAAGGTGTATTCTATTAGTTCATACTCTTGGCAATGAGCCACAATCTTTGTATCTTGGCGATTAGCCATCTTTTGTATTCAAGTTGTGAGCCTTTCAAGGATAGTGAGTCCTGGCAGTGAACCCTATAATATCTTGTATCTAGATATAATATATTGTGAGTTAATCCTCACTGTGGTTTTTCCCTATTTGGTTTTTCCAAATAAAAATCCTGGTGTTCATGTGTGTTGTTTCATTAAATTTTTTCTATGTTCTCTCTTGTTTATTCAGTCAGATTTGTGGTAATGTTTGGATGGATTTTATTTGAATGTATTTATGGAATATTGATTCACCCCCGCCCTCTCAGTATTTTGGATGTTCAACAAGTGGAACATAGGAAATCATGTTATGGGGATTTTAGATTATTAAGTGAAAACTAATTAAATATGGGTAAATAAATAACCAAGATAATGGATATCCCTCTTATGCCTTGAGTGCTCATAAAGGCTAAGGATGATCGAGGAGGACAAGTTGCTTAGGGAGAATAAGACTTGTAAGATCAAGTACTCTCATTTGTATGAGAGGATACTCAATACCCGTGTTGAGCTCCATGTGAGTGTCTGCAATAACATTCCGCCTCTTGCTCTCTAACATTTAACCCTAGTGTAGTTGAGTAGCACCTAAAAGATGATAACTTCCTTCCATGTGCCCTTTTTGTTATTCCCTTGGTGAGTTTTCCCAAGGATGATCATTTTATGGCATTGGTAAGTTGTCCCAATGTGGATTTGTGATGTGACATTGATGATTTTTCCCAATATGGTTTGTGTTATGCCATTGTGATTGTACCATGTGATGATATTATAATGTCGTAAAATTGTACTCCTTGCAATTTCACTTACATTTTGCACCTGCTTTGGTTTCCACTCCATTAGTATTTGTGTAGGCTCATTTTAGCCCCTGCATCAACCTTTTCCTTTCTTAGAATGCTCAAGACCCATTTTCAACAACTACCTTTATGCATCAGCTTTGCATCAAACCTTGTGCTTTTCTCATTCTCATCATTTTTTAGCATGACGTGTCTAGAAACTAGCACGTCATGTGGATATTCACACATTGTACTACAGTCCCGTGACATTTTGACATTCAAATGGTCATTTCTAAGCATTTTTCCACTTGTCACTTTATTTTTTCGATGGTAACAACTCAGGATGCCTTGTAACAGTTTGAGAACCTTCTTTTCCCTCCTCTTTTCTCTTTTAATTCTATCCTTTCAATTCTATTGCTCTTTTTGGGTCTATTATCTTTGGCTCTCTAATTTCTCTCTTATCTTTCTCTTGCTCTCTTGCTTTCACAAATTTTTATGGCTTGTTACAACAACACTCTCACATTCTTACAATGTTGTCTATAACTCTCTTCGCTCTCACAACTCTCTCTCTCCTTGGATTTCTCAATACTTGCAAGTAATATCTCTCTTGTCTTGTGTTTTGAGAATCTTGGGATCTCTCACGTCCCTTGTCTATGCATTTTACTATCTCATCTATCTATCTATTTTAGTGTCTATTATCTATCTATCTATCTATCTATCTATCTATCTATCTATCTATCTATCTAGTTGTCTATGGAGGTGGGAACACCGAAATGGGGGTTTGACTGTGGAAATATCGTAAACAACCCCAACAATTTTCCTCGGTCTTATGCAGGTAATGAAGATATCTCTTTGTTGGAGGCTTCATTGCTTTGGTTGTTGTAAGCATTCTCTTTCTCTCATTCTCTCACTTGATCATTTATTTTTTATTTAGTTTACTTTACTTTATTTCAATTCTATTATTCTCTGTTACTTTCTCACATTCAAAGAGTTCTTAGTAGTTAGGGTAGAAGCAGTCACTTTGTACTTTATATAACACCTATTCTTGATTTTCAATTTGTATGATGCCAGTGGGGTGATCTCACAATACTGGTTTACAATTCCCTTCATGAAGGAAAATTACAAACATGCTCCCAAAAACAAAAAATCAAGTTTTTAGGGGTTCGCTTGAAGGGGGTGTTCGAGCGAACCACAAAAAGGGGTTCACTTGAACACCCCCTTTGAGCGAACCAATTTTTGAAGCCAGGTTCACTCGAACCCCTTTTGGCAAGTTTTTTCTTATGGAATGAAGGGAAAATGGAAAAAAAGGAGGGTTTGAGCAAACTTCCCTTCTAGCAAACCCCCTTCACTCAAAGGAGGTTCGCTCGAACCCCCCTTTTTTTCCCTTCTCCCCCTCCTCCAACAATTTTCTACAAAATTTTGCCTTTCTGAGCTTGGGTTTGTTTGGTGTGGAGTTTGATTAGTCTCCAAGTGGGAAATTATTGGTATGTGGTGACTGATCATGCAAGTACTATATACTTGTAACAAGAAATGGGGTTCAGGGCGTCGCCCTGAAAAAAAATCGTTAACACGTCAAGGTTTTTTCCCATTGACACATGTCAAGGTTTTCCTGCTGACACATCAAGGTTTTTTTCCTGTTGACACATCACTTGGTTTTCCTGTTAACATGCCAAATGAAAAATACCTTGTAAAACCCTAATTCTACATGATTCCAAAAGGCATGTTATAAGCGGATGGTATGTATGTTATGGTATGGTGTTCACGAGATTGTAATTTGTTTTGCACTAGATAATAAAATCATTAGATGGTTGAGTTTCTGTGGATGTAGCCCATATTGGGGGAACCATGTTAAATTCTATGTTGATCTCTTTTGTGTTATTCTTAATTGTTATTTCTAGGTTATTTAATTTTCATATAATTGGTAATGTTTATTTCTCCAATCTACCTGAACCCTAACAAATGGTATAAGAGATGTGTGAATTTCGGCCGATTGGCAGGAAACCTCTAGATTTGAGTGGGAGCAATGGAAGAAGGAAAATTCAAGGTTGAGAAGTTCAATGGCCAGAATTATCGATTATGGAAGATGTAGATTGAATATTATTTGTATCAAAAGGTTCTATGGAAACCATTGCAACCTAAAAAGAAAAGAAAGAAGTTGTGATGTCTGATGAAGAATGGGACATTGTGGATAGAAAAGCACTAGGAACCATTCGGTTGTGCCTGACACCATCTGTGGCATTCAATATAATAGAAGAAAAGACAACAAAGCATATGCTAACAACTTTGGCTAAATTGTATGAAGAACCCTCAAGCTCAAATAAGGTATTTCTCATGAAGCATTTGTTTAATTTGAAAATGATTGAAGGTGGATCTATGACAGATCATTTAAATGAGTTTAATATGATTACCAAT